>JANFCV010000490.1:0-97774 GCA_024500475.1 Phthorimaea operculella
AGGATTAGATTTTTCATGAAATGGATCCAAAATATCAACCAAACCCCGTTTACAGTGTTTACACTCAACTATTACATGCGGAAAGTTATAATTTCAAGTTAAACTTGTATATATTTTGTGCATCGACAACGTCATAGTCATCATCATTATAGTCTATGATCAGCACTGGCTGGGAATCCGTTCGATTCGGCGCGTGCGGTTGGGCAATATTTTCGAGGTTTCATAGATTTTAATACAAAGATCCAAAATTCGGCGAGTGCGTTTCGGGTGTGCGGGTATAAGTAGTGCACAACTATAAACAGCTTTGCAACTCTGAATTCATGTAACAAAAAGTGAGAATTGAGATGGAATGGAGTCGATATTTTCTTTTACTTGTAACATCAAATTTTGCTAGTGAACAATACTAAAAACCTAGAACTTGCGTTTAAAATTATTTGAATGGGGTTATGGAACGGAGTAGATTTTTTTATTGTAAAAGATATTTCGCTAGTGATCAACACTCCAAAACCTACATAAATTTCAGTAGGTGTAGGTTTTGTCGTATAGTTTTAAAATGAGTTAAAATTCATTGAAATAAATTACTTGCATACGTTTATTAGTTCCTATATATATTTTTTTAAATAGGCTAGCAACGCTCGACCGGGCTCGCATGTGTGACGTCACTAGACATAAATCAATGAGACGGAGACCTACGCAACGATGTCAGATGTCTACTTAACCATATCAGAGGACTAGGCATTAATGTCCGAGTTAAAAAAAAAAATATATTTTAAAGTAGTCTTATTGAAAAGATACCGCATAGCCATTTTTAGGGTTTTTAAGGGTTTCTACTCATCATCTGCCTGCCCTTATCCCAATTCATTTGGGGTCGCCGCAACATGACTTTCTCTTCCATTCATCAGCCGTCAAATCTTCGTTTACACCTTTTTGATTCATATCATCTTTTACACAATCCATCCAAACTTTTTTAGGCCTTCCCTTCCTTCCACATTCATATTCATTACCTTTTTCGTCACATGATTTCCATCCCTCCTTACGGCTAGCTCTCAACTTTTCTGTCACAGGTGCAACTTTTAAACTTCCTCTAATATACTCATTCCTTATTTTATCCATTCTTGTCACACCACACATCCATCTCAACATTCTCATTTCAGATACATGTAATCGTCTTTATCCGTCACCTTTGGCCAACACTCAGATCCATACATGACGACAGGTCTGACCACCGTCTTGTAAATCTTGCCCTACAGTTTGAGGGCATTCGTGGGTCACACACTGTGCCCGTGACATGTCGCCATTTCATCTATCCTGCATTTATTCTGTGCTTGATAGTCCGGTCTATCTCACCATCGCCTTGCAGAAGTGAACCGAGGTACCTGAAGTCGGAGCAGACTGGTGAAGTAACGCCATTTAGCGCTACCGGAGCATAGCCGGAGAGACCGCCGAAATCACAAAACATTTCTTTTATTCAGTTCCGTTCTGCTGTTTCTCAGGCCGACACTCTCAAGCTTTTCCCGCCATTTTTCCAGTCTGCTCTGTATCTCATCAGGCTAGTTTATTTATTATTAATAATAAAAATATATTTGATGAGATATTAGCCAAAGTCAAATCTAGGCAAAGTCATGCCAAGTCTAAAGGTCCTTGATGCTATTTCTTTATTCATATAGTTAAATTTATACGACTGGCCGTTAAATTGTATCCACAAATCGTATGTAAACGTAACGTTCAACGGCCAGTCGTATAAAAACTACTATAACATTAAAGATCCTTTATGTGGTCATTAAAAATATAACTCCGTACTAAATTTCAGCTCTCTGAGTTTATGGGAAGCACCAGTCCTATTTGATGATCATGAGTGAGTGAGTGTCTGTCTAAAATGTGAAACTTTGCCTTTGCTTAACTTCGGAACTAAAATGACCTACGGACTTGAAATTTTAGCTTTTAAGTATGTGATTATAGCTTACGACGAGATCATCATTGGCCTCATACGTCTGTGACAGACGATTTATACAGTGTCTGAGGCAAGGTTTTTATCCGCGTGACGCGGGTGAAGTTTCCTCTTCACAGACACTGCGTTGCCTGGGACGCAATTATGGAAACACAGGGCTGCCCAGGACCTGCGCCACCCTCTCGGCCTTCCTGGCTGACTCCACAGGAACGAACGACGAGATAGAGGCTTGAAAATGCGGCGAAATTGTTCCAGTAAAGGATGGCATGGTAGTGTTTGTTTTTGCTCGACTTGGCGGGGGCACTGCCATGCCCCCAGATAGACATTTGAACATGCGACTTTCGGCATCTGCACTGCTGTATATTCACACTTATGTCATTATCATTGTCCCTTTTTAGGGTTTCGTAGTCTACTAGAAACCCTTATAGTTTCGTCATGTCTGTCTGTCTGTCTGTCTGTATGCCGCGCCCTCATATCTTCGTCAGTTTTAGAGCTATCAACATGAAATTTGGTGAGAAGATAGATCGTGTTGACCAAATATAGAAATGTTAAGAAAAATATTTAAAATGTTTTTGGACCCCTCCCATACAAGTGAAGGGGCAAAAAAAATTTTCTTCTGTAATATTAGTAGGGTATCGTTGAATAGGTCTTTTAAAACTAAGGTGAGGTTTCTTTGAAACAAATTCTCTAAAATGTTTCTGTCACGAGATATTTGCTTTTAAAAGGGCATTTTGACCCATAATTTGTTCCAACTGTAACTTCTAAAGTATAAACGCTAAAAATTTGAAATAAATATGGAATATAGCTTACAATCTGAAGTTACAATGAAAACTATAACGGATATCGTACCATAAAGGTTTCAGAAAAAATGAGTTTTTCTATTTGCGGTTGGTCATCATACTGCTAACAAACCAGCAACAAAATTAAGTTTGTAATGCTGAAAAACCTGATATTTAAACGTTGACTACGAAACCCTATTTGTGGGCGTGTCTGACACGCTCTTGTTGTAATAATTGACATTTCTCAACTGAAGGTCGGCTTCCAATATTCTTAAAAAACCGGCCAAGAGCGTGTCAGACACGCCCATAAATAGGGTTTCGTAGTCAACGTTTAAATATCAGGTTTTTCAGCATTACAAACTTAATTTTGTTGCTGGTTTGTTACACAGTATGATGACCAACCGCAAATAAAACTCAATTTTCTGAAACCTAAAAGGCAATATCGTTATAGTTTTCATTGTAACTTCAGATTATAAGCATATTCCGTATTTATTCAAATTTTATCGTTTACTTAGAAGTTACAGCTGGGCTAAATATGGTCAAAAACACACTTTAAAAAGCAAATATCTCGTTACAAACTTTTAAATTACTTTGCGTCAAAGCCTCACCTGGTTTAAAAGACCTATTCAACGATTCTCAATATTACAGAAGAAAAAATTTGCCCCCTTTCACTTGTAGAGGAGGTCAAAAAACATTTAATATATTTTTCTTAACATTTCTATATTTGGTCAACACGATCCTCACCAGCAGGTCGATAGCTCTAAAACTGACGATATGAGACGGCATATGTGATGAACAGACAGACAGACAGACAGACAGACAGACTTGACGAAACTATAAGGGTTTCTAGTAGACTACGAAACCCTAAAAAAATATGTACGTATGTAGGTATTGGAAGTATGCCCATACTATTAGGTGAAATTTTACTAGTGGCTGATAGCGAAATCTCAGATCAGGCTGGTATGAGAATCAACTTTGTCCAACGAACATGGGTCGAAATATGAAAAAGTACCTCCCATACTAACAAAGTTGCCAATCAGCTGATATTTTGAGTTACTAGTGGAGAACCAAGTTTTCTCGTATTTCGACCTTTGTTCCTTAGGTAAAGTTGAACCTTATCACCAGCCCGTCCTGAGGTGTCGGTCACTAGTCAAATTTCATTGTATAAAAATTCTAGTAGGTACCTATAAATATATTTAAAAATTGACTATCTGTGTAAGCTATTATTAATAATAACAAGTAAAAAAAAAGTTGTTAGTAGGTACGTAGTACGTACATTGTTTGGTCATTAAATTTAAATAATGTATTGGCGACTCTATGTACTCTGTGCCAGAGTCTCCGTGACGTCTGTGGCAGATATTTTCGCAATTTAAAAATCTGTAAATATCTAATCTAATCTGTAAATATAAAAATTATTTAAATTATTTTGTGAATATGTTCATGTAATTATGATGGTTTTCATTGATAATAAGCAATAAATAATAATCCAATAATCCTACTAATATTATAAAGGCGGATGTTTGTGTGTGTGTTTGTTACGACATCACGCTAAAACGGCTGATTAGATTGACATGAAATTTTGCAAAAATATAGAAGAGTATCTAGAATAACATAGGCTACTTTTTACAACGGAAAATGTCTTATTCCTACGGGATCGCGCATATTCAATATTTTTGCAAGGTGGCGTGACCGAGCCGATTCGCGTTTTAAACGTTTTCGCCGAAAACTAACAGCGACATCTCTGGCGAGTAATGCTTTCTTCCGGAATAATAGGTTGCATGGGTGAAACCGCTGACGGGCAGCTAGTCTTTCATAAAGTTTAAAAAAAAACATGAAAGAATAAGTAATAAGTGTATTAAGAATTTATAAATGATTAAAGTAAGAGTGTAAAAAGAGAAAACCTAAAAATATCCAACAAAATAAATACAAAAAATCTATATCTCGGGGATATGATCCGAGTACCCAAAGTTTATTAGTGCAAAAGAATTCACTCACTCTAGCCACTAAGCCAATGTCACATCCAAGAGAAGTATCAAAATTTAGAGTAGGTATCAGCAAACTCGTTCAAAAGTAATGCGAATGATTAGAGGAGATTCCATGCGTCAACACTTCTCTCTACCAATGAGTGTCTACATAATGTGTACGCATTATTAGTAAAAAAATAACTACTCTTCTTCACTAACATAAGACTAACATATATAAAATTTCCTTTTTCACATAAATAGATAGTACTTGATAAATATGAGCAAGAAAACGTTTACGTAATGCTAAATGTACTTATTTTTTTGCATTTTGCTATTTTCACGTTGAAAAAATCTTTTTTGCGCTTCTTCGATATGATTGTTTTTGATTTGTTGCCCATATTTCAAATTTACGTTATGGGGCACTGGATGAGGGAGGCACAAGACCGTAAACTGGCGTAAAAAAACTAGATATACCTATTCTAGTAACGTATCTTATTCAGAGTTGACTACAAAATATTTAGAAGCCTAAAAATTTACACAATCTTCAAATAAACAAATAACTGAAATTACGACAAAAGCTGTCAGTTTCGGCGTAGCGTGCGACATGACCTCTCTCTGGCAGTGGCCACGGTGGAATGAGAGCGCAGCTGGGTGTGGCCTGTTTGCAATTCGCGCGTACGCGTTAGAGAGGACAGAGCGACCCGTCCGCAAAATGGTTGAAACCAAGCCATTGTTGAAAATCTAAAATTATTGATTTTCAGCAATAAAGGTTTAAATAAAAACAAACGTTGAAAAACTAGATAAGTATAATGAGCTTATGCTTACGAAAAATCATTGATTAACTCGGCACCGTTTCGGCATAAAGTTAAAAAATCTAAAAAAATGGAGTCATCTTTGGAAAAAAAATCTATCGAGAAAATTTAATCGAATCGTGTTTTGCGAACGTTGAAAATCTAGCAAATATTATCAAAAATCATATATAAAATAACCACAGTCAGGTGTCGTCTCCAAGTGCAAAAATTTTGAATTGAATGAACCCTTTTTGCATCACGGCACGGCCTTAATGCACCTCCCTCTGATTTTTTGAGGGTAGACTGGGACACCGTGAAGGCGTTGGGCACCCTGAAGGACGGGAGTAACATCAGACAGCCTGAACAGCAGGATTGCCTCGGATGCCCTGGAGGGCAGGGGGGAGCGTCAGACACCATAAGAGCAGGATGTACCACTGAACGCTCTGGAGGATTGGTAGTAGCGTTGGAAGCCCTGGAGGACAGGGGGTAGCATCGGACTCCCAGAAAATCAAACGCCTGTCATCTTTCATTTTCCAGAGTGTCCGACGCTACCCACGCCCTCTAGGGCGTCTGACGCTACCTTCCACCCTCCAGAACGTCCAAAGCTACCTCCTGCCTTTCGAGGTGTATGCCTGAACTACATGTGCACGCTAAGCCGTCGGTTCCGATTGCTCTCTATAATCACTTAGACGGCGGTCGTTAAACAACCATGTCAGAGGCCTGCTACTTGCAGTAGGCGGTTTAAAAACTCCGACACCAGGGTTCATCGGGTCGTTGGGCGACTTGGTGTACCACTCGAAGACGAAGAAGTTCCCCCGAAATGCAAAAAAAGTCATAATACTAAACAAATCTAGGATTTCGGCCAAAATCCTAGTTTTTTGGCCAAAACCTGGATCAACTTAGGACGATGGCCGAAGGAAGTCTACGATTTTGCCATATGCCAAACCTAATTCTGCCTTCGTACTGCGACATATATATCCTAGTACGGTCTGTGACTTTTGGAAATGTATGGAAAGGTGACGATTTTTGTTTAAGTGAAATTTCGATATGGGGCCTTGTAGAGGACCTCAATCTAAGGTTTTGAGCCCGGTTACCAAACTCCAGCACGTGGTGGGGGAGGGGCGTTCGAACTTTCGCGTTACCGCGCTTCAGTAAAAAAAATATGTGGCGTTGGCTTTACATATAATTTTGAATTTGGTATCAATTTCTTATAAATCGAGGATGTACCTTTCATTTTTGTATCAAAATACCTATATTTCTTGAGAAATATGAAAAAATTAAATAAATGAAAAAAATCTGCAAAGATAAGTAATTTTTTTCATTTGACAGGCTATATCTTTAAAAATATATATGAATAAGTCATAAATAAAAAATATTATCCGTTAGTCTTATTATTTAAATTTATGAAACCATACACAGTAATGCCAATATTCGAAAAAAAACTCCCAAAAAAAATAAGAACCGTCCCTACTGCAATGTGTACCCGTACGGAACTACTGCTATGTTTACCGCATAACATTTTTCATCTTCCTGAAAAGCGTTACAGAGTTATTATTTGTAATGTCATTTATTATAATAAATAAAGTAGACGTATCTACACTAATATAATAAGAGGAAAGATTTGTTTTGTATGTACGTATGTAATCAATAAACTCCGGAACTACTGAACTGAATTCAAAAATACTTTCACCATTAGAAAGCTACAATATTTCAGAGTAACATAGGCTACTTTATAGGATTTTACCCAAATTATCCACAGCACTTGACCGATCTTCGAGAAATTCATCACTGATATTGCTAGCATATCAAAAAAGGGCATGGACTACGTTTTGTCAGACCTTGCTATGCATAATGGTCTGCTTCTGCTGGCACATGGTCATCGAGGGTCTGGGTACTTGATGTAGATGACCAGCATCTCATCCAAACAATAAGAAATACGGTAAAGGCTTCGAAGTAAAGTTGTTCAGCGTCGGGCTGCTTCTGCTGGCACATGGTCATCGAGGGTCTGGAGGATCTGATGAATTTGGTAACGGATACAAAGTAAAAGTTGTTTAGTATGACGGGATGCTTCTGCTGGCACATTGTCATTTAAGGTCTGGAGTACCTGATGTAGACCACCAGCATTCCATCAAAATTATTTGAGTTACGGTATTGACTTCAAAATAAAAGTTGTTAAGCATTGCTATTTTTGGCACTTTGATATTGATGATGTTAGCGTATATAGTATGGAACACCAGAAGCCTAGCACAACTGAAGATATATGTGCAAGGCTTTATAGAAAGGTTTTTAAACATGACATTTCCACGGGAAAACAGGTAAGTAGCAGCAGGTGAAGCCGCTGGAGTCAGGTTGCTAGTCTACACTTATATAATAAAGAAACCTTTGTTTTTGTATGTATGTAATCGATAAACTCTGAAACTACTGGACCGATTTCAAAAATCTTTTACCATTAAAGCTACAACATTCCTGAGTAACATAGGCTACTTTTTACCACAGGAAAATTCCTCATTCCTACGGAAACGGCTAACAGCAGGAAAAGCGGAAATACAGCAGATATTACCCAAATTAGCCAAAACGCTTTACAGATCTTCGCGAAAATTGTCACTGATGTTACTAGCATATTAAGACAGAACATGGCCTACTTTTTGTCAGCCCTCGAGGATCTGGAGTACCTTATAAGACCACCAGCATCCCATCTAAACTATAAGAGATACGGTCATGGCTTGATAGAAAAGTTGTTCATCATGACGGGCCACTTCTGCTGGTACATGATCATCGAGGATGTGGAGTACCTGATGACGACCACCAGCATCCCATCTAAACTATAAGAGATACGGTTATGGCTACAAAGTAAAAGTTATTCAGCATGACGGGCCGCTTCTGCTGGCACATTTACCTTTGCTGGAACGGAGTAATGGACTTTTTACTACGGGCAAAGATCCAATTTCTACGGGAAAACATGTAAGTAGCAGCGGGTGAAACCGCTGGGCGGGCCGCTAGTTTGTTATAAAAATGATTTTATTATCCTATGGTATTGCCTAATAAATGATGATCTATGCAATGATGAACTTTATTCAAAGTCTCCCTTTCAAGAACAAATAACTTGAGTTAATAACAATAACTAGATAAAAAAATACTTTCTTGCCATTTTTGTATTCATATAGTATATAGCAGTGCTCCTTGTGCCCTCCATCAGGTACTCCAGATCCTCAAGTTCTGACAAAACGTAGTCCATGCTCTTTTTTGATATGCTAGCAATATCAGATCAGTGATGAATTTCGCGAAGATCGGTCAAGTGCTTTGGATAATTTGGGTAATATCAGCTAAATTTAACGGTTTTCCCGTGGGAATAAGATATTTTCCCGTGGTATAAAGTAGCTTATGTTACTCTGAAATATTGTAGCTTTCTAATGGTGAAAGAATTTTTAATTTAGTTCAGTAGTTCCGGTTTATCGATTACATACATACATACAAAAACAAAACTTTCCTCTTTATTATATTAGTGTAGATACGTCTACTATATGTATTATAATAAATGACATTACAAATAATTACTCTGTAAAGCTTTTCAGGAAAATGAAAAATGTTATACGGTAAACATAGCAGTAGGTACGTACGGGTACACATTGCAGTAGGCACGGTTCTTATTTTTTTTGGGAGTTTTTTCTACGAATATTGGCATTACTGTGAGTGATTTCATAAATTTTAATAATAAGACTAACTGATAATATTTTTATTTATGACTTATTCAAATATATTTTTAAAGATATAGCCTGTCAAATGAAAAAATTACTTATCTTTAGATTTTTCATTTATTTAAATTTTTCATATTTCTCGTAAGAAATATAGGTATTTTGATACAAAAATGAAAGGTACATCCTCGATTTATAAGAAATTGATACCAAAATCAAAATTGTATGTAAAGCCAACGCCACATATTTTTACTGAAGCGCGGTAACGCGAAAGTTTGAACGCCCCTCTCCCCCCACTCCGTGCTGGAGTTTGGTAACCGGGCTCAAAAACCTTAGATTGAGGTCCTCTACACGGCCCCATATCGAAATTTCACTTAAACAAAAATTGTCACCTTTCCATACATTTCCAAAAGTCACAGACCCTACTATCCCTGTTACACTCCGGCAGATTAATATTTATCAACAAAATATTTCTTAAAATTCTTTCAAACATAAAGACAACAATCATAAAGCCTGTATTGGGGAACCAAGTGGAGTTCATATAAAAGTCTGCTGATCGGGATATTTTTTATGGGAATCTGAAAAATCTGTTTCCTCTTGTGATCTTAGGGTAAAGGTTTTCGTTACATCGTCCTTTGCACTTCGTAAAGTACCTACCTAAAAATTCTTCCAAGCGTTTATTTCATTTTATCTATACTCACTCAGTTCGTAATATTCGTTTTACAGAATCGAAAGTACGAACGTAATGAACTGCATTACGAATATACAGCCTTTAAAAAAAACTTTCATACTACTGGCAGCTACATAAAGTAACTCGATTTCTAGTATTTGAAAAAAAAAAAAAAAAGGTCACCCGCATACCAAATTGTAATCTGTTCCAATTTGACACTGGCCATCAGTAAGTCGAATGAAAAAACAAATTAAATCCGCGGCAGGACGACATTTGAAATTATGAGGACTTATTATTATTAAATCTTTGCTTCAAATCATTTTTCAATTAAAATTCACCGATAAATGCTATTTAATTTTAAAAGTTGTTCAGTTTTTATGAGCCTCCATTTTAACGTTTAGTTAAAAAGTTACTTATGTACAAAAGTCGTTCAGTTGGTGGTTCAGTAGATAGGCTTGCAATCGCCATGGCAATCGCCATAGTGCAGTGCGGAGGTTTGAATTATTTTTCATAGTTTTTCTTGTAGAGTGTAGATAAAATAGTGTATGCAACTGCAAATAATTAGGATTTAGAATGCTCGTGTCAAACTATTATCACATAAATAGACACTCTCATCCTAAAGCCTCTCATTATTAGGCAGTTGCATAAACTACTATTTCATAGCTAGTGAATACAATTTTTCTTTTGTCCTTTTCACGCAAATTTAAATTTCTACATGCCATCTTGGCACCAAAAAGCAAATACATATAAGGTTGTAAAGATGATAGTATAATAGCTACATACCTGTGTCCCGGCTGACACTCCCCGTTGGAGCTGTCTGTGTGCGCCTGCAGCATCTGCGCGTTCAGGAACCAACTGTCGCAGCGACTGCACTTCGCCGCCTGCAACATACAACACAATGTCAATTCATATCCAATCAACTACTATAGGCTTTAGCGCAGCTTGTCGTTTGGACTCGAGCAGAGGTGTAATGTAATGTGTTCAAGATTTTCAGCTAACCAGTCCGGGTTTTGGCTTTTTAATGACCGAAAGCCGTACCGGCTACTACTGTAAGTAGCTTCTTTACTTTGCCCCATTCCTCCCCAATAGAAGCGTCTTCATCCCAGGTGGCAACTTCTTCGCTTACCAGCTCTTTGGACCAGGACTTTTGGACAGTTTCATCGTCTCTGGTTTTTGGAAGATCGAGCTTCTTCCTACCAGGCAATTTGGATGAGTGGATCTTTTTGTGAGCTATAGCAACATGAGAAGCCACCAGGGAGTGATCTGTGTCACAATCAGCGCTGTGAAATAATCGCGTGTGCAGGGTCTCGCGGAGATTTCTCTTTTTGTTTAGGATAGGACATCGACCATAAAAGCTGGAAGAAGCTTGCTGAGAATAGGGATGAATAGAGAAAGCGTGTGCTTGATGGGTGTAAAACCCACGATGACGCCTGGTTCGCTGGTCTCGTAAACAAAAGGCAAAAACGACATCTAAACATGCATGTGCCAGTCTTCAATTCCACCTTCATTTGTAGAGCGTGCGGAAAGTCATGCCGCTCCCGTATCGACTTATACAGCCATGAAAAAAATCTTGCCTTAGACACTGAATAAATCGTCTGTCACAGACGTATGAGGCCAATGATGATGATGATGACTATAGGCTTCTATATGCGCAGTTACCTGCCGGTGTGACCGGTCCATGTGTATGCGCAGGCCGGTGGTTGAAGGAGTCCCCTAGAGCAGGCACAGTTACCTGTCGGTGCGAGCGGTCCATGTGTATGCGCAGGCCGGTGGTTGAAGGTCCTAAGGCAGGCACAGTTACCTGTCGGTGCGAGGCGGTCCATGTGTATGCGCAGGCCGGTGGTTGAAGGAGTCCGAGCAGGCACAGTTACCTGTCGGTGCGAGCGGTCCATGTGTATGCGCAGGCCGGTGGTTGAAGGAGTCCCTAGAGCAGGCACAGTTACCTGTCGGTGCAGCGGTCCATGTGTATGCGCAGGCCGGTGGTTGAAGGAGTCCCCTAGAGCAGGCACAGTTACCTGTCGGTGCGAGCGGTCCATGTGTATGCGCAGGCCGGTGGTTGAAGGAGTCCCCTAGAGCAGGCACAGTTACCTGTCGGTGCGAGCGGTCCATGTGTATGCGCAGGCCGGTGGTTGAAGGAGTCCTAGAGCAGGCACAGTTACCTGTCGGTGCAGAGCGGTCCATGTGTGTACGCAGGCCGGTGGGGCCGTTGAAGGAGTCCCCTAGAGCAGGCACAGTTACCTGTCGGTGCGAGCGGTCCGTGTGTATGCGCAGGCCGGTGGTTGAAGGTCGAGCAGGCACAGTTACCTGTCGGTGCGAGCGGTCCATGTGTATGCGCAGGCCGGTGGTTGAAGGAGTCCCCTAGACAGGCACAGTTACCTGTCGGTGCGAGCGGTCCATGTGTATGCGCAGGCCAGTGGGGCCGTTGAAGGAGTCCCCAGCAGGCACAGTTACCTGTCGGTGCGAGCGGTCCATGTGTATGCGCAGGCCGGTGGGGCCGTTGAAGAGTCCCCTAGAGCAGGCACAGTTACCTGTCGGTGCGAGCGGTCCATGTGTATGCGCAGGCCGGTGGGGCCGTTGAGGAGTCCCCTAGAGCAGGCACAGTTACCTGTCGGTGCGAGCGGTCCATGTGTATGCTGTGGCCGGTGGGGCCGTTGAAGGAGTCCCCTAGAGCAGGCACAGTTACCTGTCGGTGCGAGCGGTCCATGTGTATGCGCAGGCCGGTGGGGCCGTTGAAGGAGTCCCCTAGAGCAGGCACAGTTACCTGTCGGTGCGAGGCGGTCCATGTGTATGCGCAGGCCGGTGGGGCCGTTGAAGGAGTCCCCTAGAGCAGGCACAGTTACCTGTCGGTGCGAGCGGTCCATGTGTATGCAGGCCGGTGGGGACGTTGAAGGAGTCCCCTAGAGCAGGCACAGTTACCTGTCGGTGCGAGCGGTCCATGTGTATGCGCAGGCCGGTGGGGCCGTTGAAGGAGTCCCCTAGAGCAGGCACAGTTACCTGTCGGTGCGAGCGGTCCATGTGTGCGCAGGCCGGTGGGGCCGGTGAAGGAGTCCCCTAGAGCAGGCACAGTTACCTGTCGGTGCGAGCGGTCCATGTGTATGCGCAGGCCGGTGGGGCCGTGGAGGGAGGCCCCTCGAGCAGGCACAGTTACCTGTCGGTGCGAGCGGTCCATGTGTATGCGCAGGCCGGTGGTTGAAGGAGTCCCCTAGAGCAGGCACAGCGTGGTGGCCACCTGCGCGCGATGCACCTGACGCAGGTGCATCAGGTAGTGCTTCTTCTCGCTGGGAAGAGGAGATAACACTTTGTTCTAGGAATATTCAATACACTAATAAAAAACACAAAAAAATAGATTGAACAGTTAACTGAGACCCGCACGACAATACTGGTATGTCAAAACATAATAGTAAGTACACTGATCGCACTCACGTGAAGTTCTTCCCGCAGAGGTGGCAGACGGGCGCGATACCCTGGTGGAAGTCGTAGTGCTCCTTCGCAAGGTTCCTAGAAATTCACACATTATTTTAATATATGAATTCTTTATTGTAAACAAAATAACAACTGGTGAAAACTTAATATTAGTTACAATGACGAGCTTATATCTTCCGTTACATTCAGCAACGCACTAACTGTGCGGTGGGAGAGAGGAGATAATACAGACAGTTGTACTCAAATCACCTATTTAAAGAAGAGATCAATAGTAATAAAAAGTAGTTAAGTACAATTTGTTGCAAGTTTTTTATGTAAAAGTTTTCTATTCATGCTAACATGTACGCCAAATGTTCTAGTCTCGCAACCTCACACGTTATTTGTAAATGAAGCAAGCTTTCGGGGCGGTATGGTGTCGGACGTAAGGGAAACAAGAGACTGGGGGAGGAGAAGGCGAAACGAGAGAAGGAGAGGGACGAAGGAAGGGAAGATTAGAGTAGGAGCAACTATAGTCCGACAAGTTCGTGCGCGATCTTCCTGCGGGTTACAGACGGTTGGGGAGGGTGGAAGCACGTCATTTTAATATGACGTGCGGCGCGGATGCGCGCGTCTCCCTTCCCCGCTACACCTCCCGCTACCCGCTGACTTCTCTCCCCCCAACGTCTGTCACCCCTAGGGAAGGTCGCGCTCGAACTTGTCGGACTATATATAACTACTACTCACCAGGTCCGGTTGACGAACCCGCATTCCCTGCATCGTAGCTTCTTGGAGTGCATGGTGTGTATGTGGCTCATGAGACTCGCGTGCCGCTTGAACCGGTACCGGCAGATCTCGCACTCCACGTCGCCCGGGGACTGGAGGGGAAACCATATACATACATAAGTACATCGCACCATCAAATATTGACAATATTTCAGGGCATACTGGCGTCATGTGTCGCGCACTCGTGTCATGTAGCGACCTCTGGGAGCTACAACAAGAAGCTCACTTAAAGTGGTTCACAAGCAAGCAAACATTACAACTTCCAAAATCATCCAGGCGGACCAGTCGGTCCCCTGGCCACAACACCCTTTTCCCGACACCACCTGGATTCCAACTTCTGCCAACTGGCAATACTTCCTGTCACCCACCATAGACCTACCACGGTATGCGACGCCATGTGCCGGCTGTAGGTGTCGTGGAAGTTGAAGATCTTAGCGCAGAGTTCACACTTGTGTTGCGCGTCGCGGTACTCTGCCGACAGACGACGGGACTCTATCTCCTCCTGGGAACGATAGGAGACAATGCTCAATTTATGTGTTGTTGAAACTAGAACTGTCAAAGCCCTGGTACGTACGCCTAGCCAGCACTTTCAGTTCTATTTTCAAGTAACCTTGGATAAATGATAAGTCCAATCTTTCATATTAAAGTTATATTGCAAGTAATCTGTGTCGCTACGACGAGTCTGTAATCTTTACGACATTGGCGGACAAGAATGGAGGGATGCTAAGCCGGCAACTAAGGCTAGCACAATTTGTTGCTATCGCTTGTATGATGCATCCAAACCGTGCTAGACTTAATAATAAGTATAAATAGGTAAGGTAGGTACAATACCTTTTGTTTGGCGACGCTCAGGAACTCGACATCCACGTTGTAAAGGTCCGAAAGCTTCTTCACGTAGTCCACTGAAACCACAAACAACTACATACAATAAATATAAATAGCCCTGCTCGCTGGAGGATCTTAGAGGCTATTCGCGTGTCTAATCACTAAAAAAAAGCTTGCATTACGCTGTAAACGGGTCAAATTGTTCAGCCATCGACACTAAAGTGGAAGATCACTCACAGAACACTCGCAGTTCCTGCGAGACGCAGACGCTGCCGGCGGCGTGCTGGCGCTCGCAGGTGCAGGTGGCAGCCTGCCCGCTCTTCACCGCTATACTCTCCAAGTAAATCTTTTCGAACATTCGAAAAATATCCATTTTCTCATCCGTTTTCCATCGCCACATCTTTTTAAATGTTTCCCCGATCTCTTTGATGAGCTTTTTGTCTTCGGACCGCTCTATTGACTCTTTTTTCTTTTTATTTTTATTCTTTTCTTCTTCTGTTTTTAATTTTTTATTTCTTTTTACTTTCGTTGATTTCTTAGTGCTATCTTTTTTGTTTTTAGAACTTGCTTTTTCTTTTTTAATAACATCACTTAAAGTGTAATCATCATCATCATCATCATTATTATCTATTTCGCTAGTTTCGGAGATACTTGGTTTATAATCTTCATCAACTTCTGATTTTATGTCTTCATTTTCAGATTTTATATCTTCATTATTATAAACTACAGGTTCTATTAAAGGTTCTACATTAACACTATTTTCATTCAATAATTGAGTATTTAATGGAGTGTCGTGAGTATTAGTTCAAAATCATCATCAGATTCCTGCTTTTTACAGCGTCTTGTATATCTACAAATACTTCCACTTGTGGTTGTATGTCTATGTGCACCACTTCAGTTTCAGTGAACTTATGTTTCCAATTTCTTTTGGGTTTAGATTTTGAAGGTTCAATACTTAATATTTCAGGATCAGTTTTTATTAATTTGTATTCCATTTGCATTGTGTCTGAAGAGTTTGCCTGGAAAAAGAAGCACGCTTGTCACGTTATTCTCCTACGCTCTGTAGGAGAATAACGTGAATAACGGACACTATTATAAGCATTAGAACTAGACAGTTAAGACACTGTTTATCTCTTACTGCGTTGTGTGCGTGCGTGAGCAGGCCGGCGGCGCGACGTGCGCGCGCGCGGAACCGGCCGCAGCGACGCAGCAGCGCGCGGCACAGCAAGCACAGCCGCGCTCCGCCCAGCGAGCCCGCCTGCACCAAACAGGGAAGCACCTTTAGTGTCTCGACACACAACGACTGAAATTACGCAACGGAATTCTTCCAACAATGTTAATTGCATGCATTACGGATAACACACTTCAGCCGAAATTCTGTCGCCGAAATTACGTCGCTGAATGTCAGTCCGAAGTAATTCGGCGTGATTTTGGTCGTAATTTCAGCGCAAATAGTGTGTTCTTCCAACCGAAAACGGAATAGAATTCAGCTGCCGAATTTCAGTCGCGTTATTTCGGTCGTAGAATATCTATACACTTAAACTTTCTGTATGGAACCGAACCATAGTAACTTAGTAATTATTTTGACGAGCGGGTAAGATTAAATGTAAAATGGTTACATCTTACGGGGCTCATTCATATTCTACATCGTGTTCTTGATTCACCATGTCAACTTCACAATCTCAACTATAGAGACATAACAGCCTTAAAAAAATATAGTTGGCTAGCCTTAGCTCTTATTTTTTTTATTTGAAACAAGCAGTATTTGTGTAGTGTATTTGGCTTGAACAGGAGTATAGTAGTTCACTAAAAACAACTGTCCACAGCTAAATATGGGTATGAGAGTATGCTGCCCTCATAACCATAAGCAACGCAATCGACATTTTTGGGAGATTTGAGTTATATACATATTCGGAATCGGCGTAATGAGATCTACAAGGATCACTGACTCATTTTTAAATATCTATATTTTATCCCATATTTCTATTAAGCATAACCAACGCAATCGACAAAAAAGTGGACATCCTAGTGATAACCATCGTAATGGCTATTACGGCGTATGTCACCATTCTTTTATAAAAGTAAACATAAATATCATTAAGATCACTTACGATCATTATAATTAGGTTTAGGTTTTCTAAATCAACATAACCACTAAACACATAAACAACGCAAAATCCAATACGTCAGTTATGTGAACTTTATGTGTAGTTTCAGTAAAATATTAACTGCAGAATATCAAACACTAACCAGCATTTGACATACACGATGCAAAGATTAAAATTTTGGTGTTTTGAAACATAATTTTGCAACCATGGCGAATATCTGCAACCATGTCAGAAGGACTATGCCACCATGTCAGAGGACTCTGCAACCATGTCAGAAGACAGTGCCAACATGTCAGAGGACTCTGACACCATGTCAGAGGACTCTGCAATATGTCGAACTCTGCCACCATGTCAAGTCTCTGCCACCATATCAGAGGACTCTGCGGCCATGTCAGAGGACTTTGCCACCATGTCAGAGGACTCTGCAACCATGTCAGAGGACTCAGCCACCATCAGGACTCTGCAACCATGTCAGAGGACTCTGCAGCTATGTCAGAGCTCTGCAACCATGTCAGAGGACTTTGCCACCACGTCAGAGGACTGAAACCATGTCAGAGGACTCTGCCGCCATATCAGAGCCTCTGCAACCATATCAGGGCCTCTACAACCATGTTGAGACAGTTGCAACCATGTCTTAGGACTCTGCAACTATGTCAGAGGACTCTGCCACCATGTCTAACGACTCTGCATTCATGTCAGGGCCTCTGCAATATGTCAGAGGACTATGAAACCAAGTCAGAGGCCTCTGAAATGATTTTAAAGCCTCTGCACCCATGTCAGAGAACGCTGCGTTCATGTCAGAGCCTCTGAGAATGATGTCAAGGACTATGAAACAAGTCAGAGGCCTCTGAATTTTTAGAGGCCTCGGCATCCATGTCAGAGGACTGCTGCATTCATTTCAGAGGTCTCTAAAACGATGTCAGAGGACACTGCAACCACGTCAGAAGCCTCTGCGCCATGTCAGAGGACTCTGCCACCATATCAGAGGACTCTGTAACCATGTCAGAGGACTCTGCAACCATGGCAGTGTTCTCTGCAATACAGCTCATATCAGAGGACTGAAACCAAGTCAGAGACATCTGAAACGATTTTAGAGCCCTCTGCAACCATGTCAGAGGACGCTTCAACCATGTCAGAGGACTCTGCATGCATGTCAGAGGACTCTGCATTCATGTTAGAGGACTCTGCATTCATGTCAGAGGACTCCAGCAACAGAACAGGGTCTCTGCAACCATATCAGAGCCTTTGCTGCCATGTCAGTGGACTGCAGCCATGTCACAGGACTCAGCAACCATATCAGAACTCTGCAACCATGTCAGAGGACTCTGCAACTATGTCAGAGGACTTTGCAACCGTGTCAGAGGACTCTACAACCATGTCAAAGGACTCTGCCACCGAGTCAAAGAACTCTGCAACCATGCCAGAAGACTGTGGAGCCATGTCAGAGGACTCTTCAACCATGTCAGAGGACTTTTCAACCATGTGAGAGTCATTTACAAGCCATGTCAGGGTCTCTGCAACCATATCGAAGTCATTTCAACCATGTCAGAGAACCTAAAACCATGTCAGAAGTCATTGCAACCATATCAGAAGTCTCTGCAACCATGTCAGGGTCTCTGCAACCATGTCAGAGGACTCTGCAACCATATCAGAGGTCATTGCAACCATGTCAGAACTCTGCTGCAGATGGGCTAACTCTATCTATTAATTATAAAAGCGCAATTAGATTTCCTAGACTTAAGCGACGCAAATGACGCAATTGCGATTGTTATGCCTAATAAAATGCGTACATTTCAATTATATTTACTAGGCAATAACATTTTTTCTTATTTTAACTTTATAACAATAAAAAGAACAAGAAAGACCATGTTCTATAAAGTACACGATCGTTATTGCAAGTAAAAGTAAAAATTATTTTCATATTCGTAATAGTTTCGGCAGTGCACGTAAAAATAAAAAAAAAACTTTATGGCGCCATTTCTCGAAATCGATCGGAACGCAAGTGCGTTGCTTATGCTTATGAGGGCAGTATGGGTCACCTATTGAAGGTGTTTGCTATATTCTTTACAATTCATAGTCTGGTTGGAAAGAGCAGTTCTGGGTACAGTATTAACAGAGAATATTGTTGCAACTTTCACACTGTGATTTCTAAGAAGTTGTCAGTGTGAAATTGTTTTTTTTTTATTTTATTTTTAGGGTAAACATTTTAATTTCAATCTTTTCCTAATTTATTTTGGATGAAATTTTACCCCAAGGAACATAAGACAAAATATATTAAGAAAAAAGAAATGAAACCTTTTATACAAAATTGCCGATCAGCTGATCCGAGTTACTATGGGAGATCCAAAACTTTTGTTCATATTTTAACCTATGTTTCTTCGGGAAAGTTGTTCCTTATCATCAGTTAGTTCCGAGATTTCGCTATTGGTTACTAGTAAAACTACACCTGGGTTCAATTGCAGGCAAACCCAGGTACCCATAGAACAATAAAGATGGATTGATTTAATACAAACAAAAAAATAATTTTAAGTTATAAAATTATTTTTAACTAAAGTCTTTACTAGACTTCCATACTCAATTATACCTACTTTGTGATGCTAATATGAGGTGTAAAAGATAGGTCTCCGAATACTGATAGAGAGCATTCAGAACATAAAACTAAACAACAGCAAATAAATTTTTAATCAATCAATCAACAACTTACTATAAGAAAATACTTCAGGAATATTTTTTTTTTACTACCTACCCATAGTAAATGCAGTAAGCTGATTGTGATTTGAATGGGATTTAAAAAAATCTTCTGTAGTTGGAAAAAAAGACTGAATTCTGTATTTTGTTTATTTTGGGCCTTACCACAAAAAAGTTAGACTAGTGTTAAACGCGTGTTTAAAATAAAACTTCATACAAAAAAACGCTAGACACGCATTCAACGCTCGTCAAACTTTTTTGTGGTAAGGCCCTTTATGTTTAATTCATTACTTCTTAAATTTCCAGATAGAATACAAGAATAATAAAATTCTTGTATTATCTTTTTTATTATTATGATTTGAATGAAAGGGATTGGTCCTGGTCAGACCAACGGACACCCACTGCGACCTTTGCAGATATATTGTGGTTTGTATTATCTTGTATCTGACAGGTATTCAGGCTATCTGATTTGATTATTAGTTGCTAGCCATGTCCCTGTGCATTTTGAAGAAACAGTAAGTTGTAGGCACTTGCTGGGGTTGCTGGAGGAGTTCATCAGATAGTTTGTTGATAATCAATTACATTGGTTTCCGCACGATAGAAGTACGATCTAACTGATTATTGTTGGAGATAGGACTCACTGGTAAGCCTGTAAGGTCGCAGAAGTCCTGCATCTCTCGAGAGCCAGGCCGCAGGTCGCGAACTGCGCCCGCAGCGGCCTGGCACACGCGGCACGCGCCCGCCGACGCTGTGCCACCATCCTTGCACTTTACACCATCACCTGCTCTTAAACTTGACATATTTGCCATTCACCATACGCACTGTTTTCTCAAAAATCCTGACCAAAAGCACAAAACAAAAATAAGAAGGAAGACGCGACGCGCGACCAACACCAGGCGCATCAATAAATAAACACATGATGAGTGAGTTTGAATTACATCGCTGTGTTCAATACGGTGCGTCAATGTATTCACAACGCAGAGTAGGCAATGTAATAGCAACAACTTCGAACAACACGCACACTCGGGTCTGTCCGATCAAGTGTCAGTTTGACATTTCGCCAGTGCTGCCAGACTACTCCGCCGATTTTGGAAAGTTTGGCCTTTTACAACGCTAATCTCTGGAAATACTTGACCGATTTCGAGGAAATAAAGACGAAGGTAATCAGAAACAACTAAAGTTAAAAATTTAAATTGCGCTATTTTAACACCTTTGCTCATTAAAGTCATAAACGTTGCTAAGTAAAGTCATAAAAGTCAAGACGTAGAGAGTAGAGGCGTCGTAAAAATTACACTATACAGGATGTATGTAAAAGCAGTACTTTCCTTTGAACAGTTTAAACCATGCATTCTATAGATATAACAAAGTGTATTAAGTGTAATAAGAGTAGCGCCTGTCTACAAGGGAAAGGGCCCTAAAACAGAACAAAAAAGCTATCGTCCTATAGCGCTTGTCCCTACTATATCACGTTTATTCGAGGCAGGCATGTGTGATAGACTCATAAGTTTTCTAACTACAAACAGTATACTTTCAGAGCACCAGCATGCTTACCAAAAAGGACGTTCCACTGAGAGTGCGGCGCGGATACTCTGTCGTACGGTGCGGAGACACCTCGAAGGTCGAAAGAAAGTAGCTGCGATTTTCTTCGACCTCTCGCACGCCTTCGACCTTGTAGATCACTATCTTATATTAGCCAAACTTGAGCACTATGGCGTGCGCGGGCTACCGCTAGAGCTTTTTAAATCATTTCTTTCTGGTCGAACACAGATAACGGACGTGGGCGAGGATAGCAAATCTGAACCTGGTCTAGTGGGCGATAGATCAGTCCCGCAAGGATCGAATGTCGGAAACACCATTTTCCTTCTATTAATGAACGACCTTCCCTCTAAATCTCCGCACACGGAATTTGTAACGTATGCCGATGACATTTGCGCCATTGTCAGTGCCGACACTGCAGATGAGCTTTACGAAAACGTTCAGACGATTATCAATGACCTTTCTCAATGGTTTATAGCAAACGGTATGCAACTCAATTTGGAGAAATCAAATTTATTGGAGTTTTCACTACGACCGACCAGTGATATAAGCCCACTTAGCGGCATCATGGTGGGTGGCGTCAACGTGCCGTTAGTTGATAAAGCACGTTTCGTTGGTTTCACCTTCGATAGAGGCCTGCAGTGGAAGGACCATATTGAGACCATGTGTGCTAGGTTAAGCTCTGCATATTATGCCCTCTCTAGACTATCGGGTACACTTGCTAAACATAATCTGCTCAAGGCATATTACGGCTATTTTCACGCTCACCTAATTAATGGAGTAATGCTCTGGGGCCAATCAGTAGACAGGGATCGCCCGTTTATCCTTCAAAAAAAAGTGATAAGGAGGATTGCCCATCTTCCATCGGACGAGCCGCTCAAGACATTTTTTGTAGACTTACGAATTTTGACTGTTCCTTGTATTTATATACTTGAAGTAGCCAAGTACGTTAGACGCAATTTAGGAGAATTTCCAAAGAAGAACTGGGTGGGGAACCGCCCCTGCAAGTGGCGTAATGAGCCTCTAGATACTGTGCGATACCGACTTCTGAAGATGAACAAGTCCCTGCATGGCATGGGATCACGCATTTTCAATAAAATTCCGACTGAATTTCACGATTGTAAGACGGAATTTGGCTTTCTAAGAAAACTAAAAGTGTGGCTGACCCAAAAGGCTTTTTATTCGGTTGACGAATTTTTTAACGAATAAATGCATTAAATCTGATTTTTAAGGTATACTAGTGAACATTATGTTTTTTTAATATTATGAATGAAATTAATTAATTTAAGAGTTTTACTTATGTAAAATGTATTAATCTGTTTTTTACTATTTATGTTACTTTGACATGTAACTATTTAATCTATTGACGATGTATGTTTAACACTAATAAAATGAATCTGAATCTGAATCTGAATCTGTGTGTTCAAACATCTTATAAAAAATATTATGAGATTTAAATATTTTTCAAATCATTTATTATGATACTGTTCAACCCTACGACACTGTACCTAGAGTCAATTACCGCTTGGACAACTTTAGTACGTGCAACCGCAACTGTAGGTAACTGTAACGACGCGCTATGTAGCGCTGATAATTAAGGCAGAACAATTTTAATAAGGGGTGGAAGGGGTCCCATACAACATCTCTCGGGACCCAAGTCAACCTCACCTGCCCGCGGTACACCCTGCTGACTGACGGACGAGGCTATGGCGACCCGCCAACCTGCACTGGACCAGCATGGCGGGTTACGGTCCAAACCCCCTCTACCAATAATATGGCAAACACCACTTTACGATGGCCCCAAGTGCCCGGCGGTCCCAGTTGCTCTGACGGCCTTCGCGGGGACTCGATTAGCACTGGGGCCAGGGGTGCGAAGAATCCCCGGGTGAGATCTACAAACCGCGCAACGACTATGGCTAACGATAAAACGGACCTTGGATCGCTCAACATTTTAACTTATAATGTACGCACATTGATGCAAGAAGAAAGGTTGATAGAATTAGAAAATGCTTTAACTGAGATCAAATGGGACATAGTAGGTTTATCAGAAATTAGAAGGGAAGGAGAAGATATATTAGAAAGAGACAATAGTATTCTGTATTACAAGGGAGAAATAAGCGGAACAAATGGGGTGGGCTTTCTTGTAGCAAAAAAGTGGAAAGACAATATTTTAGAATTTACTGGATATTCCGATAGAGTAGCTTCATTGAAATTTAAAATTAACGACAGTAAAATCCTAACTCTAGTCCAAGCATACGCACCAACATCCTCCACAATGACGAAATAGTAGAAGATTTTATGACGTTCTCAACAAAGCATGTGAAGAGAACCGAGGCGCCTGGACTTTCATCCTCGGAGACTTCAATGCCAAAATTGGCCTAAAACAGGAACTGGACAATGAGACAATTATTGGCCCCCATGGTCTCGGAGTCCGCAATGAGCGCGGGGCCCGATTGATCCAGTTTGCTTTTGGACAGAACCTCAAAATTTCCAACACATTTTTCTCTAAAAAGTCTCAACGCCGATGGACATGGGTTTCACCGAATACTAATACAAAAAACGAGATTGATTTTATTCTGTCATCCCACAGGGATGTAGTCAAAGACGTAGGAATCATAAACTCGATAAAATTTAGTTCGGACCATCGACCGTTGAGAGCCAAAATTTCATTAAACACCAAAATCCACCGTAAACAACAATTTCTTAGCAAAATCAAACAACATGATAAATTTACCCTACTCAACCACGAAAATGATTTTAATTGGGAATTAAAAAATAGCTTTGATAGTTTAGAGACCGAAGATTTTTCTGATACAAACACTTTATACAACAATATCATTAACAGCATTAAAAGAGCAAGTAAGAAAATAAAGGCAGAGAAACCAAATTACAAGAAACTAACCAAGGAGACAAAGCTTTTAATAGAAAAAAGAGAGAGTATGAAAAATAATAATATATCAGAATACAGAGCTTTAGACAGACAAGTAAAAAGAAGTATCCGGAAAGATATTAGAGATTTAAACACACAAAACGTTAAGATTGCGCTCGAACAAAACACCTCTCTTCGGGTGGCTAGGCGAGGTATTTCTAAGACAACTTGGATAACATCAATGAACGATGAAAATAACGTCAAACATCGGAATAGGGACCAAATTCTCAGAATATGTACAAATTTCTATAAAAATCTATATTCTGACCAAACTAATACAATTTACGACAATACCATAGAATATTCATGTGATGACTCCATCTCTCCCATTACGGAACGTGAAGTACAAATTGCTATCAAAAGTATGAAGTACAACAAATCTCCAGGCGGAGATGGAGTCACCACTGAAGCGCTCAAAATAGGTGAACCAGTTTTACTGCCTCAACTAACAAAATTATTTAACCAGATACTGAAAACCGGTCATATGCCGGGGGACAAGAATGACATCGGAAATTACCGGCCCATAAGTTTCATTTCTCACTTATACAAGGCTTTTATTAAAGTAATAGAAAGGCGGATCGCTGGGGAACTAGATCGCCACCAACCACCCGATCAAGCTGGCTTTCGCCCATGTTTTGCCACTACCGATCACCTACATACCTTAAACCAGATAATAGAAAAATTTAATGAGTTCAACAAACCCCTTTATTTAGGTTTTATAGATTATGCCAAGGCTTTTGACAGCGTTACCCATTCGTCTATATTTTCGGCTTTAGAATCACAAAACATCAAACCTATCTATATCAATCTCCTCAAAATAATATACAAAAACAGTTCAGCTAATATTCAATTACAGACTTCGGAACTTCATTTAAAATACGCCGTGGCATCAAGCAGGCGACCCTCTCACCAAAACTTTTCACGTCCGCATTAGAAGAAATATTTAAAAAGCTTTCGCCATCGTGGTCATCCAAGCATCAAAATCGGTGATAAACAACTAACTAACCTCCGCTTCGCAGACGATATCGTTCTGTTCTCCACTTCAGCCGCGGAACTCGAAACCATGCTGCAAGAGATAAGTGTGGCAAGCCTTGAGGTTGGACTCAAATGAACATGACAAAGACCCAGCTCATGTGCAATAGTACCAAACTAAATGTGAAAGTAGACGGGCAGATAATACATTATGTCGACGAATACACTTACTTGGGCCAGATAGCATCCTTCGACAACAGGCAGGACAAAGAGGTCGAAAGACGATCCAGAACGCCTGGAAGAGCTACTGGTCCATGAAAGAGCTGATGAAGGGAGACCTTCCTCTTACACTGAAGCGAAAACTAGTCGACATGTGTATTCTGCCCGTCCTTACGTACGGCGCACAAACGTGGTCTCTGACTGAGGCTCAAAAGTCCAAACTCAAGGTTTGCCAACGTGCCATGGAGCGCAGTATCCTGGGTGTTAAAAGAATCGACCGTGTTAGAAACACAACCCTGCGCTCTAAAACTGGAATCATAGACGTCGGCAAAAAGTCCGCACAGCTGAAGTGGGACTGGGCAGGACACGTCTGTCGAATGCATCCCGACAGGTGGGCTATTTTAGCCACTAAATGGATACCACAAGATGGTCGTCGTCGTCGCGGGCGGCCTCGGAGAAGATGGCACGATGATATAGAAGCCTTTCTCCAGAACTGGCAATTGGAAGCCCAAGATCGAGATGAGTGGCGTAAAAGAGGGGAGGCCTTTGCCCAGCAGTGGGACACTATACAGGCTACATAAAAAAAAAAAAAAAATTTTAATAAAATGTTTTTCTAAATTAAGTTTCATTTAAACTATTTTTTATAATTATTTTTACATGCTCTAGACAATTTGTTATACCAATAAAACTCGTGATTTAGAGGTTTATCTACTACTTTTCCTAACACCCAGTATTTTCATATTATAGTATGATCCATCACCGAAAAAAAATAAAAACCGTCCAATTTACGTCAACCTGGCATCCCTGTATTTAGCGGTCATTGAACTCAGTGTTGCCAAATTTATGTCAGAGAGTTTTGTTTTGAGAGACCCAAAACTACACCGAAGGACCTTGAATGTTGCGCATAGTCGACTTTTTACCCGACTGCCTCAGAGGGAGGGTTATGTTTTTCGAGAGTATGTATGTATGTGGACAAGAAAATTCTTTTTCTCGGGCTACAGCCCAAACCGATAGTTGGATTTTGGCATATGAGGTGTCGTTAGATTCGTCTCAGCAGCGCGAGTGACACTGGCTATATTAAACAATTAAAGATTCAAGATGGCGGATTTTTACAGCTTAATACTACTTTAAAATTACCGCAGTCGGGTTCTTTTGCGTTTTACTCGGCGCCCCATTTTGGCATTTAGGTTCTCCGCTGCTGCGTACCTAATGAGCTCATAGCTGCGCGTGCGCCTCGATATGCTTGTTCTTTTACGTAGTCACACGTAGTTGAACTTGGCTGGACACCCTGTCGCGCGTCTAGATTCTTTAGTTTGCGGCACGTCCTTCAGCAGAAATAAGTAGAAGTAGGTAAACAACATTAATTTTTTATATCTATAATTATTATATTTTAAGTCCTTCCCATTATAATTAGGTGTTTAGACACTTTCACATGGTAGGTACCTACGTACTGTTTAATTTAATATGCTCTAATTATTATAATAAAACAAGTGTTATAGCTAGTTTCATATTATTACTAGAGATGTGACGAATGTGCATGAAAATATTGAACCGGATTTTTATTTTTTCCGAATAGGGGGCTCTTGCAGGCGGATACCGGATTTGATTATTCCTAAGATGAAGATGAATGCCTGCTCTTTATTTCCACGTACTTACTTGGCACAAAGTGCTTATTTGAATCTCGAGGCAGCGAAGGATACTAAAATTGAATCACGGGTAGTAGCAAGAATCTCCCATAGGTATCGGTATGTGAATCAATCAGCAGATCGGCGATTTGTATGGGATGTCCATTTTTCATATTTCCGACCATGTTACGTAGGGAAATTTGTTCAATTTTATGGTTACTTTGACTGTCTCAAAGGCAATCTCTGGATGTCTCAAAGGCATTTGACAAGGTCCGGCACGCAAGTCTTATTAACAAGCTTCCCGCCTACGGGCTACCTACTGGACTTTGCAACTGGATCGCAGATTTCTTGAGTGGACGGTCAATACGAGTGGTCCTAGAAGGACGCTCTTCAGATGAACAGGCTATTGATGCCGGCATCCCTCAAGGGTCTGTACTTTCTGCAACCCTATTTCTGCTGCACATCAACGATATGCTCACGCCCGACACCTTTGGGTATGCAGATGACAGCACGGTTGTTGATAGGTACCTGTCCAGTGCAAAGGCCAGCAATGAATCTACTCAGTCTTGTCGAGAGGCCCTAGTGAGTCGCCTAAACTTGAATCTTGAAGCAATATCCGAATGGGGTGATGCAAATCTTGTCAAGTTTAATGCATCTAAAACACAGGCATGTCTATTCTCCACTAAACGGAGTCCCTTCGACCTGACTCCGACTTTCCGAGGTGTATCCGTACCGATTTCCGACCATCTTGAGCTCTTGGCATGAACCTTTCATCTGACCTGAACTTTGGACATTATATTGAGTCTTTGGCCACGACTGCAGCAAAAAGACTCGGAATTCTCACGAAGGTCAGGCGATACTTCACTCCAGTACAGCTTTTACAACTATACCAAGCTCAAGTCCGTTCCTGCATGGAGTATTGCTGTCACCTGTGGGACGGGTCTGCCAAATATCAGCTGGCAGCCCTGGACTCGATTGAGAAGCGCGCCAAGAAACTCATCGCTGATAGGGCACTAATTGACGCAAAGTTACAGAGCCTCGAACACCGTCGCAAAGTAGCTTGCTTGTCGGTATTCTACAGGATACACTTCGGGGAGTGTGCACAGTCTCTCCATGACCTGATACCTCCGTCACCATTCCATCTCCGGTGCACGAGACGCCGGTTGGGATTCCACCCTTATATCGTAGACATCCAGCAAATTCGCACAAAGCGCTTCGCTTCTACATTTTTAATGCGAACTGCTAAGGTGGAACTCCTGCCTGCGGATCTGTTTCCGGAACGTTATAACCTGGGCCTTTTCAAGGCGAGAGTGAATAGGCATTATCTGGGCGAGCATGTTCCATCATCGTCTGCATCGTCACTTAACATCAGGTGAGATTGCGGACAAATGCTTACCCATTATTTATATTAAAAAAAACCTCTTTTCTTACCTTAACTTACCCTTACCCTTTTGTTATACTTAAATTCAATTCATAGATTCAAGAGACTCTATGTAGAGGTGCCTTACGCATTCCTAATTTGTGATAGCGTGGTAGGTTCTAAGTATGTGACATGCATGTGTATAAAAATTATAGGCGATTGGATGATATGATTCACTTTTTTTTTCTTTTATCCGTAATCCATCATGAACAATATCCGGACTGGCACCTATCTACCTAGTGAAAGTGCCCGGTTGGAATACCTACTGCTTTAGTTTTAATTATGTAGGTATAGGTATATTGGAAAAACTGCGGAAATCGCCATTTATTAAATACTTATTCTTCATCGACCGACAAACAGAGAACATCACCTTGTAGTTCTTTTGGACCTTTGGACAGTTTTTGAGCTTTTGAGGGACAAGATGTCTGATCAGTACTATTTGTTAGTTTTATGTTATCAAAGAATTACCTACCTTACCTTATTGTTATTTCTTAATTAGTGTACCTATATTTAATATTTTTGTATAATTTGCAGAAAACATCCCAGAGATCAGAAATTTTATATTGTTCTTGCTATAATTATGAACTTCTGCGGAGGGGGAGCAAGACAAACTTGGTGGGGCTTTCCACCGCCTTATTTTGAAAAACTTTGTTTAATACAAAGTGCTATTTGTAGTATGGGAACCCCCTGTTTCTTCTGTGGTCAAATTGTATTTGTGTATCTTCACTACGATGAGCTTACTTTCAATATGAAAGGAACAATTTTTGCATTTATCACTGTTGTCGGATTAGTCAATGTAAGTATAACCAAGGTGCTTTAGATAGGTAATATAGGGTGAAATTTTACTAGTGACCGATAACGAAAACTCAGAACCAGCTGGTGATAAGGTCGAAATACGTATGTAAAAAAATTTGGACCTCCCATACAAGTAGGTAATTGGCATAGGGGCAGGAAGATGATGATACAAACTTAACAATCAGCTGATTTCAGCTACTTATTAGGTATGTGGGAGGTCCAATTTTTTTTCTTTTTTCGGCTTATGTTCCTTTAGTACAGTTGTTCCTTATTACCAGCCGGTTCTGAGATTTCGCTGTTAGTAAAATTTCACCCTAGATTTCACCCTATATAATCTACTAGCGGCTCGCCCAGCGGATTCACCCGCTGCTACTTACTACCCGTTTTCCCGTGGGAATTGGATCTTTGCCTGGCATATTGTCATGTTTAAAAACCTTTTCTATGAAGCCTTGCCCATACCTACCTCTGTCAGTTGAGCTTCTGGTGTTGCATTCATGGTACGCCTCATCCTCGATATCTAAGTGCCAGCTTCTTCTTCTTCGAGTGGGACACCAAGTTGTCCAACGACCCGATGAACAAAATAGCCTCATCATGCTAAACAACTTTTACTTTGAAGTCGTTACCGTATCTCTAATAATTTAGATGGGATGCTGGTGGTCGACATCAGGTACTCCAGACCCTCGATGGCCATGTGATGTGCCAGTAGAAGCGTCCCGTCATATTGCACAAATTTTACAATGAAGCCATTACTTTATCTCTTATAGTTTGGATGGGATGCTGGTCATCTACATCGGTTACACCAGACCCTTGATGACCATGTGCCAGCAGAAGCGGCCCGTCATGCTGAACAACTTTTGCATTGAAGCCATTTTCGTATCTCATATAGAGGTAGTTTAGAAAGAGATATGGGCACGGCTTCACAGAAAAAGTTTTTAAACATGATAAGCCACTTCTGCTGGTACGTATTATCTGACGTTTTATTACGGGCAAAGATCCAATTCCCACGTGAAAACGGGTAAGTGGCAGCGAAGCGGGTGAAACCGCTGGGTGGGCCATTAGTACCTTAGGTGTAAACTGCTGTCTTTTGTTGGAGAGCCCAGGGGGTAAGTGGCTATCTCATAAGGTGGAGTACCCAGGTCTGCCAGAGCCAATCCTGCCGAAACATAAAAATAATCGATATTTTTCACAGTCATTTTTTCGTAAAAAATATGTCATAAGGTACCACAATGAAAGTGCTGGCATCAGTTAACCATTGAAAAATTATGTAAAAAAAGCTTGCTACTGCGCACCCTGCCGGAAGTGCTTGCCAGACCTCTCCAAAGATGCCCTTCCGACACCCCTAAACTATCTCATCGGGTACCACGACGCGACCACCACAACATAATAGCCAAGATCACTCTGACAATAGATCACAAGGTCTGCCAGGCCTAAACTTGCCGCATCCTAGTGTTTCAGACATTTGAAGTTGTAGGTCCAGTGTATGAAAAATGACCTATATCTTTTTCCCCCCGTGTTTGATTTTGATGGTGCCTTAATACGAAATGCTCTCCATAATGAGGAGCTTCGAGTCATATAGGACAGTTGGGTGGAGGGTTTCAGTATTGAACGCAATCCTGTCAAAATTTTGAAATGGAGGTTTGGTCTATGAAAACTGGCCTATATCTTATTCCCCCCGGGTTTAATTTTGATGGCGCCTTAATATGAAATGCTCTCCATAACTAGGAGCTTTGAGTCATATAGGTCAGTGAGGAGGAGGGTCTCTGTATTGTACACAATCCTGTCAAAAAGTGTGAAATTGTAGGTAAAGTGTATGAAAACTGGCCTATATCTTTTCCTCCACTGGTTTGATTTTGATGGTGGTGCCTTGGTATGAAATGCTCGTAATGATTAGGAGATTCGATTTGTATAAGTCAATTGGATATAAGGTCTCTGTTCTGTGCACAATCCTCCTAAATATGAAAATATTCGATAACTTCTGCAGATTTTATCAGTTAAAATTGTCATATCATAAGGAACTCGAATAAAAGTGCTTGCATCAGCTTACCATTGACAAATTATGTTAAAAAAACTTGGTCTGCCACTGCGCACTTTGCCGGAAGTCTTTAGATGAGATAGGTTAGGGGTGTCGGAAGGGTATATTTGGAGGGGTCTCCCAAGGACTTCTGGTAGAGTGCGCAATGGCAGACCAAGTTTTCTTAACTCAATTTATCAAAGGTAAGCTGATGCTGGCACTGTCATTCGGGTACCTTATGAAGTGACAATGTTAACGGAAAAAATCAATCGTGGAAAACATGAAAATATTCGATATGTTCTGCAGATTTTTGCCGTTAATATTGTCATATCATAAGTACCCGAATAAAGTGCCGGCATCAGCTTACCATTGATAAATTATGTTAAGAAAACTTGGTCCATTGCGCACTCTGCCAGAAGTCCTTGGGAGAACCCTCCAAATATACCCTTCTGACACCTAACCTATCTCATCTAAGGACTTCCGGCAGAGTGCGCAGTGGCAGACCAAGTTTTTTTAACATAATTTGTCAATGGTAAGCTGATGCAAGCACTTTTATTCGAATTCCTTATGATATGAATTTTAACTGATAAAATATGCAGAAGTTATCGAATATTTTCATATTTAGGAGGATTGTGCACAGAACAGAGACCTTATATCCAATTGACCTATACAAATCAGATCTCTAATCATTACGAGCATTTCATACCAAGGCACCATCAAAATCAAACCAGTGGAGGAAAGATATAGCCAGTTTTCATACACTTTACCTACAATTTCACACTTTTTGACAGGATTGTGTACAATACAGAGACCCTCTTTCTTACTGACCTATATGACTCAAAGCTCCTAGTTATGGAGAGCATTTCATATTAAGGCGCCATCAAAATCTTTACATAATTTTTCAATGGTTAACTGATGCCAGCACTTTCATTGTGGTACCTTATGACATATTTTTTACGAAAAAATGACTCTGAAAAATATCGATTATTTTTATGTTTCGGCAGGATTGGCTCTGGCAGACCTGGGTCATACGACTTGTTTAAGTCTTGGTTAACGATCCAAACCTAGCCTATCGTGGTACCTTATGAGATAGCCACTTACCCCCTGGGCTCTCCAACCATAAATGAAAATAGTGTGATTTGATTATAATGACAGGCTTCATACAAAAAGCGGCCAAGAGCGTGTCAGACACGCTCACAAATAGGGTTTCGTAGTCAACGTTTGAATATCAGGCCTTCCAGCGTTACAAAGTAAATTTTGTTGCTGGTTTGTTTGCAGCTGTATGGTTACCAACCACAAATTGAAAAACTTTAATATTTCCTTAATCATAAGTGGTACAGTATTCTATATAGTTTTCATGGTAACGCCATATTAAGAACTATATTCCATATTTTTTTCAAATTTTTTGCGTCCATACTTTAGAAATTACGGCTGGAACAAATTATGGCTCAAAAACGACCCCTTTAAAAGCAAATATCTCGAAACAAAAACATTTTAGAGACTTTGTTTCAAAGAAACATCCCCTCAATTTTTATAGACCTATTTAACGATACCCTACTCAATATTACATGAGAAAAAAAATTTTTGCCCCCCTTTCACATGTATTACACATATAGAGGGCGCCACCTCCATGTAAACACTGTCTCCGTGACAAAATATTGTTTAAAAATCAAATTTTGGACATTAATCAAATTTCTCATTAAAAATATAAAGTTTAAGTTGTGACTAGTATGTGTAAGTGTTTGTGTAAAAAACTATTCAATATTACGTTAGAAATCTAGCTGTGAAAATCTTAACGCTTTGTGTGGTGAAATATCGTGAATATAAAGAAACAAATTACAAATACCTCAAGAATGTTGTTAAACACATATATGACTACGAGAATTTGAAGTAACTGGAAGATTATTTAAAGGAAATAGCCCAAAAATTGCAAGTATTGAGTTACAATTCCGTTATTAATTTTGAATTGTCAATGTAAACAAAGACACCTATGCCCTATCAGCTGACCTAGTGGCGCCATCTAGTATTGAGTGGCGAAACTGTTAGTTATCACGCCACCTAGCGGTGAGTGTCTGAACTGCTAAGCGAGGTTGAATGACATAACTGACTTCGATCTACGTTGGTACAGCTTGGATTCAATAGAGGGCGTCAAAAACAAATTTATAATGGCAACTACGACAATAAAATGCGCAATATGCTCAGCAAAAATTCTAAAAAGAAATAACTATATACAATGCTGTAAATGTGACGAAACATTATGTCTTGGTGACTGCTCAAATGTGTCAAGCAAACGGTATGACCTAATGGATGCTTCAAAACGTAAAAAGTGGAAATGCTTAAAATGCATAAAGAGAGCGAGTACACCATTGTTCACGAGAAAAGCAAAAGAAAGTCACAAATTAGATGGAACGTCTAATCTACCACTTAAACCGCCAATTGATTCTACGAGTATTCCTACTACCTCAGGATTAATTACAGACACTGTATCCTCCGACGCAGAATTGCCCAACTCTACGTCCGAATCAGTAGAGTCCGAAAATGAAACTGAAATAAAAATTGTACATCAATCTCAAGTTCCCAATGTTCAGTGCAATGATTCAATGGTCGACAATATAACATATCGCAAAAGAGAAATAGTTGTAGTGAATGTTTCCGTTAATAACACGTTCGATGCTCTAGCAGACACCATAGAGACAGATGATGAAGAAGTGGACATAGAGTCAAAAAAATATCCAGAATTAGCGACCATATCTCGCTCCCACAAATTTGGAAGAAGTTGTCCTGAACTAAGCCAGTTGGTATTAATTAATGAGCTGGAGAATTTACAGGAAAAAGTGACTGCCCTGGAGTCATCCCTCGCATCGGCGGATCAAGAGATAGAGCACATCTTATCCGAAAATATTCGTCTGAGAGAGGAAATACAAACATGTAAGAAAAAGTATGAGCGTTTGACAAAGTTGTGTATGTCTACTACTACTTCCTCCAATACATCAAAAAAGAGTAATAATTGTAATAAAACTATGCCGAACCTTATTGCTCAAGTAGATAATGATATATCTATAACATCGAATAATTCTTACAGTTCAGTCGGTGAAGTCAAGTCATGTAGAGACGAAGCTACCATAACACCAAAGGAGCCACTGAAGGAGCTGAAAAGTGATTCATTCACGTCTCCTAAAACTGCAGAATATGCGAGTGACCAAAAAAGTAAAATATGCTTCTTGAGTGCAAATAAATCAGATAATATTATATCAACAGCAGAGAGGACTGAACTCGGAAAATTTGAACTGTGTCACTATCGATTACCAGATCGTGGAGTTAAACAGTTACTTACAGGCTTGGATTCAAAATTGCTGAATTACACAATGAATGACTACTGTGTTATTCTCATTGGTGAAAATGACTTTGTGACAACATCTGACTATCATCAACTTATAGAAACCATCAGAACTACGTTAATGCAAATTAAATATACAAATGTCATACTATGCGTTCCTACGTATAAATATGGGAAGTTCGTCGACTTGTTCAACTGGCGTGTTGAATTTTTTAATAATCTGCTCCATAAAGACACAAAGATAATAACTACGCCTATTTGTTAGATTCAAATTTAAATTTGAAATATGACTCTACAATGTTTAGATCACGCACTGGGACCATAAACGGACGTGGAATATACACTGTGCTAGTTGATCTTTCGGATTTAATAATGGACGTAAGAAGACAGTTTTTTCGTCGCTAGTTTGAGTCCCATAAAAGAATATCAAAGACTAGTTCTACTGAAATACAAACGCAAATATTTCGTTGCCAAGAAGAAAAAACGCAGCACCACCTCCATTTATTCAACTGTACTATCAAAACACGAGAGGACTGCGATCTAAAGTGAGTACGTTCTATAATAATGTATCCACAAGCCCAGCTAATCTGCTTGCGATAACCGAAACCGGACTGAACGACTCTATCCACGATGGTGAGCTTTTTCCTCGTGGCTACAGTGTACTACGCTGCGATCGTGCCGACGGGCGAAAGATGGGCGGGGCCCTGCTGGCCGCTGCACCATCATTACAGCTGCAGCAGGTAGCGATACCTGGCGATCCTGACTTAGATGCTGCTGCTTTTGAACTGGTGTGTGCACGAGTAATGAAACAGAAAGGTGTGTTTTTATATGTTGCGTATTTTATATACCACCCGGTAGTGGTAATAATGAGTACATGTGGCTGTTTAATTTAATAGAGCAAATTTGTTGCAAATATAGTAACGTGCTGGTCATCGGAGATCTAAATCTTTACTCAACTAGTATAGACATACAATGTTATTACGAATATTTTTTAACATATTGTGATTTTTCTCAGTTGAACAGTGTTACAAATTGCAACAACCGTACACTAGATGTTGTTTTAACAAATTTGTCGGGGTTCAAATTATTGGTAAGCGAGGATGTAGAGTGTTTGGTACCACCGGATTCACATCATCCACCACTTAGCGTCTCTATCATTAATAATAATAAAGCAACACGCTGTGCGCACTCATCAAATGAAATGTCGGCGTCAATACCTATGTTAAGGGCGGAAACACCTAAAAGGTATCCCAGATGGGATTTTCGTAAATGTGATTTTAGCTTACTATACACTCATATAGCATCAATAGATTGGAATCAGGTTTATGACGCAAAAGTTTAGACGAGGGCATTGTAATATTTTATACATTACTGAAAGCGGTAATAGATAAGTGTGCACCAAAACAAAAATTAAAGCCGAAAGATTCTCGATATAGCTATCCAGAATGGTACACAGCAGAAATTATAGCCGACATTAGAGAAAAAGCGAGGTGGCATAGGTTGTACAAATCTACGGGTCCACAGACGATTACAATATGTTCTCCAGCTACCGTGCGGCCGTTAAAATAAGATCGTTGTTGCTTATGAAAATTATAACAACCGAATTCAAGCTCAATTTGTTCAGGATCCAAGGTCGTTTTGGGGACATGTAAGGAATAAACGTGCTTCGCGAAATCCGCCCATTATTACAAAAGATGGTGTACAAATAGCAAAGGAGGACTGTGCTCGTGAACTTGCTAGCTACTTTAAAAGTGTTTACGACGTAGAGCCTCCCAGTCTTGATGCTGATCTCGCAGCAACAATAGCAGGTGGAGAATCGGCTGGTGTCAGTTTAAGACCGTTATCCTTGGAAGATGTTCGCCGGGCTTTAGCACATCTTAAACCTAAACATTCAGTGGGTCCCGATGGAATTCCGCCTTACATGGTAAAAGACTGTGCGTCTGTGCTTGCATCGCCACTTTTGCACATATATAATTTGTGTTTGCTAACAAACTCGTATCCCGAAGAGTGGAAAGTTACACGGGTTATACCAATACCAAAAAAAAGTGGTGTGACGGATATCAAAGACTACAGGCCCATTGCAGTTTTGTCGACATTTGCGAAGGTTTTTGAGAGTATGATATACTCTCAAATATATGAGCAAATTCAGGCCCGTCTTTCTAATGCGCAGCATGGTTTTAGGCCAGGTCGTAGTACGGACTCTAACCTTTTATGTTTTATGCAAGATGCGACAAGTGCAATGGATAGTAGAGTGGGGGGACAGTTGGATGTCGCATACTTCGATTTTCGGAAGGCGTTCGACGTGGTAAATAACGATATCTTGCTATCAAAATTTGCTAAGCTTGGCTTTACTCCGAAGTTGTTGCATTTTTTTGCCAGTTACCTAAAAAATCGGCAACAGTATGTAGAGTATTCTAATTACATCTCAGAACCATACTTTACACTATCAGGGGTGAGCCAGGGTAGCAATTTGGGGCCACTTGAGTTTGCAGTCATGATAAATGATCTGCCAGAGGTCGTCAGCAAAAATACCGGTTGTTTGCTATTTGCCGACGACTTAAAAATTTACAGGAAAATTGATCATTTGTCTGACTGCGAATTTTTGCAGGAAGATATTAGTAGAGTTGCACAGTGGAGTCAAGTAAATAAGCTCTACTTCAATGTCACTAAGTGCAATGTTATGACTTGCAGTCGTGCACACAATATTGTAGAGCACCAGTATTGTGTTGAAGAGCAAACTCTCTCGCGGGTGACGGAGGTACGAGACCTTGGTGTTCTCGTGACTTCCGACCTAGCATGTAGAAGTCATATCACGACCATATGCAAGAAAGCCTTCAGAAATCTAGGCTTCGTCCTGAGACAGACAAAAGATTTTTCTTCCCCAGCGGCAATCAAAACCCTATATAACGCCTTAATTAGAAGTAGATTAGAAAGTAGCTCAATTGTGTGGAGACCATTTGAAACCAAATACATCAGTATGATAGAAAAAATTCAAAATAAATTCACTAGATACCTATACTGGAAATTGTATGGAGTTTACCCGTTTTATCCACTAATGTATCCCACCCTCTTTGTAATAGGTATGGTTGGATATTACAAGCTGGAAGTGAGGAGAGACCTAGCATTAGTAACCTATATTTTTAAGGTGTTGAGAGGGACAATCATAAACCCAGACGTGCTTAAACAGATAGGACTCCTTGTTCCAAATGGTCGCCTGCAGAAGGAACCTAGAGCACGGACGTTTGCTATTCCGCGGTGTAGGACAAACGTACTAGCCAATGCACCTACAGTGGTGGCGCTGCGGTTACTAAACACAGCAGCTGAAGTGACGGACGTGTTTCACTGTTCAATTGCGGAATTCACCAAAGTTATGATTGGTATTTTGTCAGAGAGTAGATAGACATTTTTTTGTAATATAATGAATATTTTGATAAGTATGATTATAGTTATTTTATTTTACCTAGCTAATTTATTTGTGAAACCTGTTGACATTATTAGTGAGAACGGTGATAATAATTAGCAATATTTTTTTTCATTTTTTATATTATGATTTAATTTTTCTTATGGCTTAAAGTTTTTTGACATTTAATTTGATTTGTATGTTGATTTTAAGTAATAATTTATTATTGATATTTAATTGTTGTTTTGACATAACCTGTATGAAATATTAATTATTTACTGTTGTAAGCTATTTAATTTCAGTGAATTGTTGTATGTAAACTAATTTTATGCTAAAATTGACGTAAACATATCGCTTTGGTGTAAAACTGTAATGATATTTGTTTTGAATAAATGATTATTGTATTTGTATTGTATTGTATTTGAAATTAAAATATTTTTTTCTCAACATTTCTAAATTTGGGTCAACATGATCTATCTTGACACCAAACTTGATGTCTATAGCTCAAAAACTGACGAAGTTATGAGGGCGCGGCATACAGACAGACAGACAGACTTGACGAAATGATAAGGGTTTCTAGTAGACTACGAAACCCTAAAAATGTCGTACGTTCGGATTACAAATTTAAAAAAATTATTTGCAGGTCTGCCAGATCCAATCCTACACAAAAAACTTTAAGAAAATAATGAAAAAATTTATGAGTGAAATTCATATTTTTAATTTAGATTTAGACAACAAGGATGAATTTATTAGTAGGGTAAGTTTTACGCTTTTGTATGAATTACCTAGGTAGGTACCTACTAATCGAGCACACGGCAGCCCGCACTCGCCATGCATGTTAATCAGTACCTTTATTGCAAATATTGCGAGGCGACGGAATTAAATTTGCATTTACGCAAATCAATCTAGGTAAGTATCGACACAAAGTAAGGTTGTTATCAATGTTAGTATCAAATAGTTGCGGACGCGGATTAACCCGCAAACTAGGCAATTGCCTAGGCCTAGGGCATACAGGGGTCTGAAAGCGACATTGTTGCAAACTTTCGCGAATTTCCGCGAATCTTATTAGAATCTTGTTAATTTCCAATTTGAATATTAATCTAATGAAACTATTAAATATGCCACAGTTTTCACAATTGTTACGTTTTATATTAATTTTCTGCACAATTTGCGAATTTTTTGCACTTAGACCAAAATCGTCGTCAAGCGTCTAAATTCCACTAAAGCACAAAAACAAAACACGTGCTGTACCTTTTCTGTGGTTTTATCCATTCCTAAGTAGCTATTACAATAAAATAAACAAACAATTAGCACGTGTCCCCATATAGTGAATGGAGTACACTTATAACAAAAAAGAAAAAAAATATTTCACTATATTATAGCGGCCCGCCCAGCGGTTTCACCCACTGCTACTTACCTGTTTTCCTGTAGAAATAGAGTCTTTGCCCGCAGTAAAAATTCGATTACTCCATTACAGCAGAAGTGAGTTATCAGGACCATGTGCCAGCAAAAGCGGCCCGCCATGCAGAACAACTTTTAATTTTGATGCCGATACCGTATCTCCTGTAGTTTGGATGGGATGCTGGTGGTCTGCTTTAGGTACTCCAGACACTTGATGACCATGTACCAACAAAAGCAGCCCGTCATGTTAAACAACTTTTACTTTGAAGTCATTACCATAGCTCTTCTAGTTTAAATGGGATGCTGGTGGTCTGCATCAGGTACTCCAGATCCTCGATAACCATGTGTCAGCAGAAGCGGCCCGTCATGCTGAACAACTTTTGCTATGAAGCCATTTTCGTATCTCTTATAGTTTAGCTGTGCTCCTGGTGCCCTCCATCAGGTACTCCAGATCCTCAAGTGCTGACAAAAAGAAGTCTATGTCCGTTTTAATATACCAGCAATATCAGTGTCAATTTTCACAAAGATCGCTAAATCGATTTGGGTAATATCCGCTATATTTCCCGCTTTTCCTGCTTCTAACTTCCTGACGACGAATTTTTCTGTGGGGAAAAGTAGCCTATGTTACTCAGGAATGTTGAAGCTTTCAAATAATGAAAGAATTTTGGAAATCGGTCCAGTAGTTTCGGAGTTTATCGATTACATACAACCAAACAAAAACAAATCTTTCCTCTTTATTATATTACCTCTAGTGTAGATTAGTGTAGATTTACTTAGCGGCCCCTCGACGTGTAGGAGTATTGATTTACAATATTTCATTTTAACTTTTTGAAGGATCGAAAGTCGTTTTACTTTTTTTTAATTTTTAATTTAAGTTTTATTATCATCGGTTCTTATTCCTTGCTCAAATATAATAAATGTACGTCCCGTCGATGTCCGACGTGGGGTAATTTTGTATGGACGATGATGCTTTGACAACCTATTTGCAATATTGCCGTGTGATGCCGGCTTAGAATAGCATCACTCCATTTCTTTCCCGTGGGTGTCATAACAAGCGACTAAGGGACTCAAGGGTTACCCGTGTATTGTAATTTTAGGCGACAGGCTGACAACCTGTCACTATAGTGATACACGACAATAGCTAAAACAGCAATCAAATATTTGTCAGACTCAGCGATAACGATGATATTTTAAGGCCGTTGGCATTCTGCCTACCCCACAAAGGATAAAGGCTGATTTATGTATGTAGATATGTAGAGGTATATATATGTATGTATTTATTGGCGTTGTTAATTTGTAAAACAATATATTTCATCCATTTTATCAGCTCAGTGAAGGTCGTTGTGTGGCGGGATCTTAGGATAATAATTACTGTTGTAACAAGAAACCACTGATTAGTACCACTTTTATCGCATAGATGGCGGTGTTAGTTTTCTAAAACGCGGTAACGACTTGTTCACCGAATTTACATAAGTTAGCCTGATAAGTAGGCTATTGTGTCTCCCAGTCCACAAACTATATAGAGATACTAACGTATCAGACGGGTAACTTCCAAAGAAAAAAACTCGCTCTATGATTTAAAAAAAAAAGTGCTATTATAGAACTTTTTCTTTTTTAATTTCATGAATGGCATGCAGCATGCTATACTCTCGTATACCATTTTTAGATTGGGATACGAGCTTTTTTAGACATTTTTATGTTTGTATTGTGAGCACATTCAACTCAAAAAATATGCATCTATTATTTTGTATTATTAGGGAAGTAAAATAAAACAACTCTATAGAGTCTATTGAACATAATTTTATCCATAATCTATGTATGTATGTATGTCATGTCACATAAATATAAATAGGCCTTTGGTTGCTAGGTGTCTCTCCATTGGCTATTGACGCCAGATGACCCATCATATTGAGGAAACTGGAAGCCCAGATCTTCTTTTCGGGACTTAATCATTTCTCATTTGCTTGTCAGTGTGAGCTTGACCAGGTGCAGAGTGGAAGAAAGCAGTTCTTAATTTTGATGGGTGATAGTACTTTCTGTAAATACAAGAAAAATTACTATATAAATGCTAAATAAGCTGAACTGGTATTTTCTATACTCTAGTGTCAAACAAATAAGGGGTGAAAATAATATCTTTGAAAGCAGTCTTACCTTTATCACTAAATTAATAAGTGTGTCTATGAGCAGGAGCAGGAAATGAGTACTGGTGTTCAACGTTCTGTTGTGACATCAAATTGTCAGCAGTGGTATTTCTGGAATTGTTAAAAGTTTCATTATGAATTTTATTGTTATTTACTATAATGACTCGTGGCAGGTGGACACACAGACAACAGAAGCATGGTAACATGGTTCATAATTAAAAAAAAATTGAAGTAGATTGGAAGTAAAAGCGTGCCTTTCCAAACTGCGATCTCCAATCCGCCTGATATGCGTCGTGAGTATGGCAATAACCCCCAAAAAAGGGGATGCCCATGTTCAACAGTGGGCTGTTGTGGCTGCATTAGTAGTAAATTGGAAGTAGGATATTATACATATTACTTATTATCATTAAGAAGAAAAGCATTTGCAAGTATGTACCTACCTGTTAAAATTTTTGAACGTTTGTTTGTTACTTTTTCCATAGAACAGTAGGTGTATGTTCGTGTCGTCTTTTCGTTGCATAAGTATGATCATGACCATTCCATTCTGAAATAAAATAATTAGGTATTTAGAGACTGAATCTCACAATAGCATCATTACTGAAAGAATCAAAGGAACTACAATATTTTTACATTATCATACAACAAGAAGTAGATGCTAATACTATGCTTTAAATGACATCTAACTAGAAAAGAATATAAAAGATTTGTAACTTACTTAGTTCTTCGGAAATAAGACTGGACTCAGGAATGCCAGTGGCAATTTCTTCGTCTGTAAAGAGTGTTGGATATGCTGTAGTTAAAAGGCGGGATCTACTGAGTGATGACGAGGAAAATCGAGGTTCAAAATGTTTCTTGCACTCATTTGCACGGTGATTCCGAAGAACCTCGAAACTCAACGTAAATAGTTTTGGACAATTGAAAAAGTTCAACCATTTTGATGCTCGTTTCATTTTTATGGAACTTGTATAAATTGATATGCCGTCACCCGTCACCCACTGCCACAGTTTACAACACAACTCTTGTGATACATTTCACCGGTCTCAACTGGTAAAACTTTTAATTTTCTATTGACAAACACAAAGAAAAATTAATGGCGCCGAGCAAGATGGCGTCGCATTGGCATCAAGGCGAAATCGGGAAGAAGTGGGGCAGGCGGGGGGCGGATCTGTCATTTTCTATAATAGCAACCATAGACAATACCATAGACATAAGGCGAGAATATCGTGTATGAAGATAACTGGCCGTGTCCCAGTCTCTCTACGTCCTGTTACGACCAAGGTGGCAAAACTGCGCTTCTGCCATAGAACACAGTCTGAAAGCCTTAATCATTCAACGCACCAGGAATTGCTACGGCAAACCGTTCTGCTTCCTACGCTTGGGAACTCCTCGGTTGAAAGTGGCAGACCTCAGGTTGCGTTTCTTTCTCCGTACAACCTTGTATTCTGCATTTGTCAAAGGCCACAATAAATTGGTCAACTGGATTCACGTCGTTTTCTTTGCCCATCTTCTTGACTGTGATAATATTTTTTAAATTACCCTTTTTTTCAGGAACGAATCAAAATGGAGAAATACACCCGTTTTGCTTGTTATTATTTGATAGTGTTTCTTATGATCGATTGGCTTGGATGGTGCACTGTTGTATGTAGGTAAAAATATAAAAGAACGCACTTACTTACCATAATAGTAGTTTATGCAATTGCATAAAATGAGAGGCTTTAGAATGTGACTTGTGAGTGTCTGTTTATCACATTTAAAGCCTAATAGTGTGACAAGAGCATTCTAAAGCCTAATTATATGCAGTTGCATCAGGTTTATTATGTCTTTGCATACACTATTTTATCTACACTCTACAAGAAAAACTATGAAAAATAATTCAAACCTCCGCACTGCACTATGGCGATTGCAAGCCTATCTACTGAACCACTAACTGAACGACTTTTGTACTTAAGTAATTTTTTAACTAAACGTTAAAATAGAGGCTTATAAAAAACTGATCAACTTTTAAAATTAAAAAGCATTTATCGGTAAATATTAATTCGAAAAATGATTTGAAGCAAAGATTTAATAATAAATACCTAAGTCCTCATAATTTCAAGTTTCGTCCCGCCCGGGTGACATTTGTTTTTTTATCTGATTTACTGTTGGCTCAGGAAATAAAAATTATATTATACGGCATACTCGTTTCGATTTTTTTGAAATACTAGACATTATGTTCCATTACGATTCAAATTTTAGTATGGAAATTATTTTTTAAGTCTACATATTTCTTAAAGCAGTTCATAACGTACCTACTTTTGATTTTGTAAAACGAATATTACGAAATGAGTGTAGATAGAAGCCTATGAGTAAGTTATGTGAAAGATAAATTATAACTCTATTTCGATTCTGAACTCCCGACAGTTACCAAGTATTTAGTTTTCTATAAATTTCTTACTTTTTTTAGCTCTCAACAATTACCTCAACCGAGAAGCGATTCACAATAGGACTATGCGCTATGAAACGACTTTATACTACCCATTGCCTTTTGACGTCAAATATGACTTTAATGCGTACATGGTGCTGCATGTATTCAATTGTTACGCCGTCTTCATTGGATGTTTAATAGCTTTGATTCACATGTGCTTATGTTTCTGCTTCATTTTTCAAATCATAGGCCATATTGAAATATTCAAACATAGATTACGAACGATGGCTTTCGCTCCACGGATGAAGGAATTCGACAAAATTTGATTAAAGTTATACGACACCACGTTTTCATTTTCCAGTGAGTGCTTAGTCTTATAGTAGATTTTATTTCTCTGTTTGATCAAGCAGGTACTGACTTTTCCTTCACCGTTAAGTATTTAAGTATCGACCTGTAATTAATTAGTAGGTACTGGTCTTACAAATATAATACATCAATATAATTCTTAATTCATTTTATGGTATGGAACGTCAGTACCTATCTGATAATAAAATTAACTACTTACGTTATGTGACTTCATTGTTACACAAAAACCGAAAACATTCCCTAACGTTTCTATAATATGTATTATTATAACTTACATTCTTATTATTTGTTTAAATGTATATTAGACTTATAGGTACTTGTTCAGTAAAGTTACAATACTTTAATTGGGCACACAGGAAGATAACGCCTTCGGTGTTAAGTCCGCCATTGTACAGTTGTGTATAAAGTTAAATAAATAAATAAAATAATAATATAAGGTTCTATTGAATTCAGTGCAAATATATTTAGGGTATGTTTGTTTCACAAAACCAAAAACATCCTCTAACGTTTCTTGTGACGGTATAATATAAAAATATAAGGTTTTATAAAATTCACTGCAAATATATTCATTATTCTATTCAGGGTATGTTTGACTTGTGAAACTGAGCAACATTTCCCCTGGAACATAAATAGCACAGGCCAGAGGCAGTCTGGCTCAGCCTGGCTGCACTCTGGCTGCACTCTGGCTGCATAACTGCGCTGCTGCGTGGCTGCGTGGCTGGTCACTAGTTATTCATAAAATAATTTCGATTTTCAGGACTTTCCAACAAATTGAAGCTGCGTTTGGATTTTTTGTCTCCGGCTATTACATATACAATTTAATAGCCGATAGTTTCAACGTTTATATGTTTATGTTGGGGGTAAGTGTTTTTATTTTATTCTTACTTTTTCAACAAATTAAGGTGATTTAGATAAAACTTGATAGGTAGTTTATGTGTTTTTGAAATTATGATAAGTCTTTGTAATTTATGCAGCTTTTCATACTTTTTCGGTAAGAATTAGGCGCAAACAATGAAAAACTACTTAAAGCTTATGATTTTTCTAAAAAATACTATCTACTTGTTTATATATAAAGTTTCCCGTGTAGTGCTGGCTTAGAATAGCATCACCCCATATCTTTCCCGTGTTTATTGTTAGTTATTGCTGCGAACGTAATGTCATGCTTGTTTCAGGACGACCGGAACCGGTACACGTACGCAGGAATGATCGTCGTGTACATGGGGGGATTGATTGTAATCTCATTTGTTTTAGAAGAAGTCAAAAGACAGGTAAAAAAATATACGACGTAAAAAAAATTAAGAGATTACTTCTTAAAACTTTCTGGTTATTATTTACCTATTATTATTTGAGTCAGATATCTCCCACTGCATTTTACCTAAATTGTATACCTAACACGGTAAGTGTTTTAAAAATTTGGTATTCAATTTATCGTGAGTTTTCATCGCTTTGGCTACATCCAATCTGTAAAGAATGGTTTAGTCGCTGGGAATTAGTTGTAAAACTTTCCTGGTAGATGGAGCCCTACCACACGTTAGTGGTCAAGATATACTTTCTTAATTCGCGGGCTTGGAGTGAGCCGCTGTAGTCCAGTTGGTAGAGGCGTCGCCATCAGGTTCAAATTCAGCCTGCGGTGAAAATTTTGCAAATTTTCCTAAATTGAATACCTAACACGGGAAGTGTTTTAAAAATTTGCTTTTCAAATTAATAAATAATAATAATATGTCATATTTTACATGTCAGTTTACATCAACAGCCCTTCCAACATTCCAGCAATGACATTATGTGGTCCTAAAATGTGCTCGTTATATCTAAAATCTGCTTCGACCCAAGCTTGGAATTAAAATCACCAAACACTATTTTCTATGACCCACGCATGGGATCCACGGTGATCATTTACATATTATTTTGTCCAAAATGTCGTAAAATTCCTTGACTTCTTCATCTTGACTTTGACGCATAAACTTGCACTATCGCATCACTATCGTGAGAGATGTTTGTTCTCTTAACTGGAACTTCAGTGCTGCTATCCTGTCAGAGTAAGCTATAAACTCGATACATTATTTGCTCCACCGTTTTGCTTCTAAGAAGCCTACTCCAGATGAAACTCCCGTCTTTCCAGAACAAAATAATGAAAATGTGAATTTTCACCTTCTAGTCTCACTTCAGCCAATCGCACAATGTCTAAGGTCCCAGTTAATATTTTCTCGTGCAGTTACTAATTCTACCAAACGTTCTTCAGAGCCTAATGTTCTTACGTTGTACGTGAGGATGCTCAACTTTTGATCGGAATATTTTTTTCGGGTTTTAGTTTTTTAACGGTATGGAACTGCCACCCGGAGATTCTTCGCACCCCAAGAGGCTTCAAGGCTTCCCCGCAGACCGTCGTAGCTAGGGCCACTGGGGCCAATGCCGAGCACTAGGGGGCTATTTTGTGGGTGTTTATTCATGGTTAGGAGTTACGAGGGGTCTGAATAACTAACCCACCACGCTTGTCCAGTTGTCTTGTATTTACTCACAAGTCCTGTGAGCGCCGTTTTGATTTTTATAAACCACCGTAACGCCGCTCTTAGATTATATCCTGTCCTGATACCAGCTGTACTCATTTAGCCTCGACAGGAACCCTTTCCATGAGTTGCCGAGGGTTTGATTTTTGAGTATTCCTTCTCCTAGATGGGTTGCAGACCAATGCTTAGGATGCCCATCTCCCCTTTACTTTCGGGTATTGATGTAAATTGAAAACATTAAATGAAAAAATTATTTGCTTAGCTACTTACCTACAGACGGTTAGGCTCTTTCCGCACAGCGAATTTTGTTCGCGTACCACGATTTTTTATTTTGTACGAAGAAAACAAACGATAGTTTTTCCGTCAGTGCGAAAACTTGCATAAGATTCAGTGCGGATAGACCCCAAATGCTAGTAATTGCAAAAGTTTAGAAACAAGTGGCATGCCTAACTAGGCTTTCATTTATTAAAAAAATTATTATGGCTCTACATGCTTTATATACTGGTGTAAATGACTGTTTTTATAGCTGTTTATTCTCTGTCTACCCCGCATGGGATATATAGGCATGATAATATATGCATACATTATTCGGGAGTATAAAAACTCCGAGACCATTGTAATTTTTTGTCATACTTTGTAATAATTACCGCCGATCCATTACAACAATCAGTAGTATTACCAAAATAATTAACATAATTTTCTACTTTTATGTTACAGAGTGACGATGTATCTGAACACGTGTACACCCTAGACTGGGCGGACTTGTCAATAAGTAATAAAAAGGTTATGCTTCTCTTACTGAAGAGATCGCAGGAAGTGTTCCAGTTTAAAGGCATGGGGGGGTTCAGAGCTGGTGTTGAACCGATGATATCAGTGAGTACTTTGCAATAGAGGAAAAACTTGCCCCAGGCCTGGGCCATGGACGGCATAAATTACTCAGCTCCTGATCGGGCGAGTTTCAACTGGCTGTCCGCTTTCCTGCAACTCAGCAGTTGCCTGTCGTCGTAGCCTTGTTTCTTCTGTTTCATACGTCATATTATTTGAAAACGGTTTCAAGAGTCGCACGCCTCAGGTGTCCGATGATCACTTGATTGATAGATGACATCTTACGTCTCACGTCTCACGTCAACTCTAGATAGCTTGCGCTTATAACTTTCATACCATTACGAATTTCGGAATAAAACGAAAACAGTTGTTTTTCGTAATACTTTGCGCTATGCCTAGAAAGCTTCAATAAAGCAAATCTTGGAAATGATTGGTACATAGGTAGCTATCATTTATCTAAGCTGCAAACCTACTAATTTTTGAAGAGAGCATTCGGAACTAACATTTTACTGCTTCTTTTTTTCAGATCGTGAGAACGACCTTATCATTCTATGTGTTTTTAAAGTCAAGGTATGTAAAAAAAACCGGCCAGGAACGTTTTTGACACGCCCACAATCAGGGTTTCGTAGTCAACGTTTACAAATCAGGTTTTTCAGCGTTACAAAATTAATATTGTTGCTGGTTTGTTTGCAGCTGTATGGTTACCAAACGAAAATATATATTTTTTTTAATCTTGAGTGGTACAGTATTCATTATAGTTTTCATGATAATTTCAAAAGTAAACTATATTCCATATTTTTTTAAAATTTTTACCTTTTATACTTTAAAAGTTGAACAAATTATCGGTCAAAAACGCCCCTTTCAAAAGCAAATATGTCGAGACAAACATTTTAGTGACTTTGTTTCAAAGAAACCTCACCTTAGTTTCTTTCAACGGATGTAGTCGTTGTTAATTTCAAAACAACTCACAAAAAAGTGTCAATCAATGATTTTTAGAAAATGTAACCTTTCTAGATCGATTTATCGTCCCCAAAAACCACTAGATACGAGGTTTCGCGAAAATCGTTGGAGCCGTTTCCAAGATCCCGAATGGTCGATTTATAAATATCATAAATGTATCTTATCTTATATCTTTTAAAGTTTGATCTAAGGTTAAAGTGTACACACATAACAAACCTAGGTTTAACACAATTTCCTTTATTTGTTTCAGGTTGTAACTTCAATTTTATCATTTCAATGGGATTCTTATATTAAGACGAGCACGCGTGTCAAGCCAATTCTAAAAATATGCAAAGACAGCATAGCATTTTGAATTTTCACATTTTCACATTCTAATTTCCAGTGTTTTCTGATTACTTTAGTTTTTATTTCATCGAATTCGGTAGTATTTAAAGAGATAGTGGAATTGTGCATACCCAGATTAGACGACACACCATCAATATCTTGCTAGCTATGTATCTGCAGTGTTTAAATGTGTCTCGTTGGTGCCTCTAATACGTAGATTTAATGGAGCACTCAGTGTGGCAAATGTAAAAAATATGCGTCTTTTTGTAATTTTTTATGTCAAGGATTTTTTGAATACTTTCGGTTTGTTATTTATTTGTTGTTGAAAATACTAGGCTGTAGAATTTAAGTAAAGCATGTATGTGCGTCTTGGTCTTACTCGTTCTTTTCCCCTTCTTTATGAATTCGTCGTGGCGTAACAAGTGGCCAACCGTCTTCCCTCTTTGGTTCTCGATGTTTTTCCGCAGACTACGTTCCTTCGTAACTTAAGCTCGTACTTCCTTATTTTTCTTCTTTCCTTCCAAAATTTTGCTTTACATAAAGAAACTCGTTCGAAATCAGCATCTGGATCCAAAACTGTGAACTCGTGAAGTTTTAAAACCTCGTAAAAAAGTGCACGATGTGCGTCCTCGAGTCCTGGAACCTCGTATGGACGCTAGTTTTATTTATATCCTCTTTGTCGTATGGTAGACCATTTTCGTATTAGTCTCGTATGGTTGGCAACCATGTCAATCTTTAGTTTGCCATTATAATTTTAATATTTTCAGATTTTAGTGATACCATGTTTACAATTGTACTTGTGACGTCATCAAGCACTTACGTCCTTTTAGAATCAGCAACTACCTATCAATTAAACAATTTGAAAAAATTATGTTTCTAAAAAGTGTGTTTAAGTTTGGTAAAAACCATTCACATAGGTAGGTTTGCAATATGATCTCAGATCGCAGGATCCTTATTATCGTTGGTAAAGAATACAGGGTTATTTTTTAGTCAGTGCGCAAACTTTGCAGGGTGTTTCTACTCGCAATTATAATCAATTTTACTATGGGACCAACTGCGAATCCGCAAAAAAAAAATCATACCTACTCGGCAAAAATGTTTGGAACAACAAATAATTTTTTTTTTACATTTCTCAGGTAGCCCCATAGTAAAAATTGTTCAGAATCACGAGTTGAAACATCCTGCAAAGTCCGACACTGACTAAAAAATAACCCTGTATATCGGGAAACACTGAACCGATTTTGATGAAATAAAAACTTCAGCAAAAAAAGATGCTAGTTTTGAATGTGATACTCTTTTTGATCTTTTATCTGATTCTTATCTAATAATGGAATACACTTCTGGTAATATAGGTATACAAAAATTTTTAATTATAAATAAGAAAATAAAATGAATTAAAGACACTTTGAGGACTTTTATTTATTTATGAAGCTTACGGATATTTTCTACTATAGTATGCAAGATCGCTTAAGTGAGAGTTCCCGCGCGTGTGAAAGTTTATCCCCGCCTTGGAAACGAATCTTTAGGCTATTCTTTAGCTATTCCGAGCCGGGGCCTTGCTAGCATACTTACAAAAAAAATGGCAGCTATTTCAAACTTTTTTTATTGGCCAAAATTTTGTTATTTTGTAATAACTCAAAACTGGTAAGTGCTATAAATTGAACATTGTATAGAAGAAACGTTACGCGTAAATTTCTGCACAATCTCTTTCTGATAATCTAATAGTTTGCGAAAAAAACGCTTTAGGCCATTTCTCAAAAAATTGGCCGCACAACCTGTGCATCAGTTTACGTCAGATATTTTTTATATTTATGCACCCAGCTGATAACTTTTGCCATATTCGTTTTTAAACACAGTTCTTGCACAAAGGCCATGTGTATATAATATCGCTCGAGGTATATTATATACTTTTAAACTGATTTTTACGTATATTTGGTCGCTAACCTGCGTGTCTTTTCACGATGTGCTTAAGTTTAAGCATTAAAAAAATATATTAATGCGCAAAAATAAAATATTCTACCAAACGTTTCTATTTACGTATATCCATAGGAGAAGAATCACACAATATAATAACCTGATATTCATTATTCATAACATAAAATACAATTTAAAGTTTTGTACGAACATTTTTGTCGTTAATCTGCAAATGTGAAAACACGATCGTACCGCGCGTACCACTTCACCTCCCCCGTCTCACTCTGCAACACCCGAACCAGCCATTCACTAGCAAACATCTGCTGAGAGAAGGCCTTGTCAGTTGTTCAGTTTCCGGAGAAAAGGCGAGCTATATATCGGATTCTGGAGTTTGTAAGGGGTATGTAGTCGTTTTTATGCCTCTTTTATGTAAAAAGCTATGCTACCCGTTGCACTCATTTCAAGTTATGATGTGTAAAATAGTGTTTGCTTTAATGTGTCTAAGTGAGCAATCCTTGTACAAAATGGTTTTCCTGTGATGACGAAATAACTGCTATTTAGTCGTTAACCTGCCGGCCGTTCACCTGTCTCAAAATGCAGGTGAACGACCAAATAGCAGTTAGCGACAATTATCATACAAATGTGTAATTAATAATATAAAATAAATGATCTAATTCATTGCTTAATATTTTACTAATTTGATAAAAGTAGTCCTAAATTTATTAAACAATAATTTTGGAAGGTTTTTTCTAAAAAACATTGAATTGTTCATAGAGATACTTTATTATACTTATTAAAAGTTTGATTTAGTTGAAGTGCAAAAATGTTCATTTGTGTGCTGTACGAATTTAAGTTACTAAACGATTAGGTATTTTGTGTTTTTATTGCTGAGAAATTACAGCCCGTACCCGTAGTCGTTAACCTGCTGACGTTACTTAGTAAATTTGTACTAAAATGTCGTTAACCTGCACCTATTGTCCTTAACCTGGCGACATTGTCGTTCACCTGCCTCCCTCGTAATTTAGATTGCCCATATTTCCTAAAGTAATGAAAAAAATTGCTTCCCTCCACTAAATATGTAATAAAGAACCATTAGTCTAGCTAGCAAGATATTTTTTTTCGCGAAAACACGAACTTTTTAAAAACACGCAAAAATGAAATCTTGCGGCCAATTTTTTGAGAACTGGCCTTTAATACATGGCAGTTATTTCTAAAAACTCACCAAATCTAAAATATGAATTAAGTAGTGAAGTTGGGGATTAAGAATTACTTACTGTGTGGGTAGACCTTGCTGCGGTATCCTGACTGATACTTAGTAACAAGCTTTCTGCCCAGAGGTTTTACCCGCTAATATATTTTCAAGTAAACATGCAAATTTTTTGCCAATTTACACCCTGAGTTTTACCACCTTATGAGATGATTAGGTTAGGTTAGGTTAGGTTAGGTTAGGTTTTTTTTTTTTTTTCGTGGAAGGAGGTAATCTTCAAAGATACCATAGGCTCGGGCGTTATGGCATGCCCGATTCCGCTGGGAAGGTGACCCAGCGACCTACGGACTAAACCCTCCTCCCTTACAGTTAATTCTACTACTATACATGCAGTACCCTTTCAACTATTACAATAATTATCATTACATTAAATTTTTTTTTTATTATTATTATTTTCTTTTCATGCATTTTATTATTAATATTATTTTCTTTACACATGCAAATTTTTACTTTTAGAAAAACATTACATATATCAATAAAAACTTAAAATATTACAATTATATCTTAATTGAAAATAATGCAAAATATATACATAATTACAGTTGCGTCCCTATGGCTACATTTAGTTTATAACTTACTTGCTACCATTTTCTTTACCAACTACATTCATTTTCTTTAATACAAATTCCAGAAAAGTTGAGCGGCAATCGTCATCATGTATCGCAACATTCAGCGTGTTTATACTAAGGCTAAGGTCCATCCTGCACTCACATTCGAATCTCTGTCTTGCAAATCGTGGACAATCTAACAAAAGATGTGTGATGGTTTGTTCAGTCTCGTCGTCGCAAGTGCAGTGTTATTTCTAGTTTAGTTTCTAGTTACGTTAGGTTAGGTTAGGTTAGGTTAGGTTAGGTTAGGTTTTTTTTTTTTTAATTAATACTTGCTCCTCCAACATAATCGGAGACTGTATTTACAAAATGTTTTAGAAAACTTAACTAATTGTTGTCGAAGGAAAAATCCTCATAGGACGCCTGGGAAGGGAGGACCCAGGCAGTGCCGGACTTTTACCGGCTAAAACCCCCCCGACATCAATTTACAATTGCTTATTTACTAGACTTATATTTACGTCTTATTTCTACTTATTTTGCTACTTTTCAGGGATTGGTTTTATCTTGGTTGTACATTTTACTTGCTGGCAAATTTACAACTGTTTATCCAGATGGGATTTTACAATTTTCTTATTTCATTATTTCGTCTTATGTAGTATTTTAATTAAACATATTTTATTGTCTGCTTATATCTATAATAATTATGACTATCATAATATATATCAATATATTATATAATCATCTTTCTTACACTTTTTTGTTTTGTTTTCCTTATTTACTATTTTTACTATCTCTACTATATATTCTACTAGCAGCCCGCCCAGCGGTTTCACCCGCTGCTACTTACCTGTTTTCCCGTAGAAATTGGATCTTTGCCCGTAGTAAAAAGTCCATTACTCCGATCAGCAGCCCGTCATGCTGAATAACTTTTACTTTGAAGCCATTACCGTATCTCTTATTGTTTATATGGGATGCTGGTGATCTACATCAGGTACTCTAGACCCTCGTGACCATGTGCCAGCAGAAGTGGCCCGTCATGCTGAATAACTTTTACTTTGAAGCCATTACCGTATCTCTTATTGTTTATATGGGATGCTGGTGATCTACATCAGGTACTCTAGACCCTCGTGACCATGTGCCAGCAGAAGTGGCCCGTCATGCTGAATAACTTTACTTTGAAGCCATTACCGTATCTCTTATTGTTTATATGGGATGCTGGTGATCTACATCAGGTACTCTAGACCCTCGTGACCATGTGCCAGCAGAAGTGGCCCGTCATGCTGAATAACTTTTACTTTGAGGCTTTTACCGTATCTCTTATAGTTTATATGGGATGCTGGTGGTCTACATCAGGTACTCCAGACTCTCGTGACCATTTACCAGCAGAAGCGGCCCGTCATGCTGAAAAACTTTTTCTATGAAGCCATTACCGTATCTCTTATTGTTTATATGGGATGCTGGTGGTCTACATCAGGTACTCCAGATCCTCGATGACCATGTGGCAGCAGAAACGGCCTGCCATGCTGAGTAACTTTTACTTAAAAACCATCACCGTATCTCTTATAGTTTAGATGGGATGCTGGTGATGTTCATCATGCACTCAGATCCTCGATGACCATGTGCCAGCAGAAGCGGCCCGTCATGATGCACAACTTTTCTATGAAGCCATGGCCGTATCTCTTATAGTTTAGATGGGATGCTGGTGGTCTTCATCAGGTACTCAGATCCTCGATGACCATGTGCCAGCAGAAGCGGCCCGTCATGGTGAACAACTTTTCTATGAAGCCATGACCGTATCTTTTATAGTTTAGATGGGATGCTGGTGGTCTTCATCAGGTACTCGTACTCCAGATCCTCGAGGGCTGACAAAAAGTAGTCCATGTCCATCTTTACTATGCTAGTAATATCAGTGCCAAATTTTACGAAGATCGGTAAAGCGGTTTGGCTTATTTGGGTAATATCCGCTGTATTTCCCGATTTTCCTGCTGCTAACCGTTTTCCGTGGAAATGAGGAATTTTCCGTGGTAAAAGTAGCCTATGTTACTCAGGAATGTTGTATCTTTCTAATAGTGAAAGAATTTTGGAAATCGGTCCAGTAGTTTCGGAGTTTATCGATTACATACAAACAAACAAACAAACAAACAAACAAAAAAACAAACAAAGTTTTCCTCTTTATTATATTAGTGTAGACTAGCGGCCCGCCCAGCGGTTTCACCCGCTGCTACTTACCTGTTTTCCCGTAGAAATTGGATCTTTGCCCGTAGTAAAAAGTCCATAACTCCGTACCAGTAGACGTGACTCATCATGACCAAAAGCGGCCCGTCATGCTGAATAACTTTTACTTTGAAGCCATAACCGTATCTCTTATAGTTTAGTTGGGATGCTGGTGGTCTTCATCAAGCACTCCAGATCCTTGATGACCACGTGCCAGCAGGAGCGGCCCGTCATTTTGAACAGCTTTTTCTATGAAGCCATGACCGTATCTCTAATAGTTAAGATGGGCTGCTGATGGTCTTCATCAGGTACTCCAGATCCTCGATGAACATGTGCCAGCAGATGCGGCCCGTCATGGTGAACAACTTTTTCTATGAAGCCATGACCGTATATCTTATAGTTTAGATGAGATGCTGGTGGTCTTCATCAGGTACTCCAGATCCTCGATGACCATGTGTCAGCAGAAGCGGCCCGTCATGGTAAATAACTTTTTCTATGAAGCCATGACCGTATCTCTTGTAGTTTAGATGGGATGCTGGTGGTCTTCATCAGGTACTCCAGATCCTCAAGGGCTGACAAAAAGTAGTCCATGACCGTCTTTAATATGCTAGTAATATCAGTGCCAAATATCACGAAGATCGGTAAAGCGGTTTGCCTAATTTGGATAATATCCGCTATATTTCCCTTTTCCTGCTGCTAACCGTTTTCCCGTGAGAATGAGAATTTTCCGTGGTAAAAGTAGCCTATGTTACTTAGGAATGTTGTAGCTTTCTAATGGTGAAAGAATTTTGGAAATCGGTCCAGAAGTTTCGGAGTTTATCGATTACATACATACAAAAAAACAAAAAAACAAACAAAGGTTTCCTCTTTATTATATTAGTGTAGATGAACGATTTTCTTAATTTTTTATTTGCTAGAAATTGAGGCAGATTATCTGCCACTACATCTAATTTAAATTTCTGTTCCAGCTCATATCGCTGTCTACCAAAGATTGGGCAATCCAAAAGCAAGTGAGGTACCGTTTGTAGTTTGTCTGGGTCGCAGGTACATGAAGGGTTCTCTTTGCATCTGAATCGAGTCAGGTACTCAGAGAACCCTCCGTGTCCTGTAAGTACTTGTGTCAATTCTTTTGTTATGGTTATTTTCTTATAATCTTATATGCTTCAAAGCGCTTGGGAAAAACATTTTAGTGGTGGAGGCCGTTTCGCCGTCTCGATATCGCCGGTCCCACTCATCAAGCGATTCCATACGGATTGTTCGCTTGATGAATGAAACCGGACACAGGTCGTAGTCGGGTTTCTTTTTCGACTTCAGGGCGGCCTCCTTTGCTAATGCGTCCGCCCTCTCGTTGCCCTCCAGTCCCACGTGGGCCTTTATCCAGAACAAGGAAACGCTCTTGTTTTGGGTATTGCAGTTTCGTATGGCGTTCCTAGTTTCCACTGCTAAGGGATGAAGGGCATCGGGGTTAGCGACTGTCTGGAGAGCTGCCATGGAGTCGCTAAAGATCGCGAATTCGGTCTCCTTTCTCCTTTGGACTTCTCTCATTGCATAGCAGAGGCCAAGAGCTCCGCCTGATAGACGGTGCTATATGACGGTAATGCAAGTTTGAGGGTTTTAACTTCGACATCTCCTCTCCATATGGAAAGTGCTGCCCCTACCTTGCCCTCAATCTTGCTACCGTCGGTGAAAATGCGAACTTCGTAATTGCAGTGGTTCAGATATTGCTCCTCGTCTATCAGGTTCCCCAATTCTATGCTGGTTTGTTCTGCTGGATGAGGTTTTTCCAGGGCCGATGCCATCCGCTCGACCTCTCGATCTCAAGCTCTGACCGGGGCATACCCTTTTGGCCTCGTATAGCGAAGCCATTTCACGGATCCGGAGGTCAAGAGGGAGCACTCCAGCCAGGATCAGTGCTGAGTTTAAGGATGTCGTTCTGTAGGCTCGACACAACTTTTGTGCGATACTCCGTTGGATTGTGTCAAGTTGCTTTCGCACTCCCAGTTTATTTGATGTAGGGGCCCATGCTGCTGACGAGTAGAGGATGATTGGCTCTACTACCGCGGTGTAGATACATCTTATGACGTCTGGATGTAAGCCCCAACTGACTTTGGCTGCTCTCGAAAGTTGTTTATAGATCGCCGTTGCTTTGGCACATACGTTTGTGACGTGCTTATTAAAAGTCAGTTTGTGGTCGATTGTGAGGCCCAATAGTTTTATTTCCTCAGACATACAAATGTCAACACCGCCCATGCTGAGGTGTGGCGTGTCATGTTTCAGCTTACGTGTCAGAACCATGGCGCAAGTTTTGTGTGGCGCAAACTTAAGCTTGTTCATGACTCCCCACACCCGAACATACTCAAGAGCGGCATTTGCATGTCCCTGGACTTCCTGTGCCGTCTCACCCTCGAACACCAGGACCACATCGTCAGCAAAAGCCTGAACATAGTAACCCCTCTCCTCGAGTCCCTTCAGCAATGGATCCAATAAAAGATTCCACAGGATCGGGCCTCCAATGGATCCTAGTACACATCCTTTTTCAGTATTTTTCCGGTATTCTGTGCCAAGGTATCTGACTGCCACCGTTCTGTCGGTCATATAGCTGGACATGACTCTCCTCAAGTTCACAGGGCATTTTTCTTCAGAGAGTCTAACCTTTATGGCTGGCCACCAGGCGCTGTCGAAGGCTCCCTCTATATCCAATGAGACTAGCGTTAATAGTTTCTTTTCGTCTAGTTTTGTGCGGATGTGTTGCATTAGGGTATAGAGGGAGTCCTCAGTGCTCCTCTGTGGCATAAAACCATATTGGTGTGTGCTTATATGTGGAAGGATGTAATACTTGAGGCGAGCCACCAGCATTTTCTCGTATATCTTTCCCAGCAGTGGCAATAAGCCAATTGGTCGATAGGATTTCAGCGTGGTGTAATTATCCTTGCCAGGCTTACGGAGTATTACCACTGTGGCTTCTTTCCATGAACGGGGGAAGTACTCTAGTTCAAGGCATTTATTGAGGAGGGCCAGAAATAGCTGTGGATCGTGACTTATCGCTTGTGAGCATATGTCTGCGGTCAAACCGTCAGAGCCTGGGGCCTTTTTTGCGTTAAAGGATGATGCCGCTCTTTTTAGTTCGTAGAGTGTAAAAGGCGGATCACGACGCTCATCATCCTCCTCATTTACTACTTCCGCCAAAGCTCTTAGTCGTCTGTGCTCTTCAAGATCTTTTTGTCTATCGTCTTTTGGATAAAAGGTTTCAGCTATAAGTTTGGTTGAGTCCTCCGCATTAAGCACCTCTCCGTTCACCTCCATTGGCAAGTCTTCCTCCCTCTTTGACGTCCTTCCTATAACTCTGTAGATTCCTTCCCATACTCCTTCTCTATCTTGTTTCTCACAAGTTTTCCAACTGTTTACTTGTGCTCTTGCGGCCGCTAGTTCGTATTCTTCTTTCTGTTTCAGGTATTCTTCTATTACCTTTGGCTTTCTTATGGGCGCAGCACAACGGATTCTCCTCTTTTTCGTGGCTACTTCTCCTTTCATCTTTGCGAGCTCCTCAGTCCACCACGGTAGTTTAAGTACTTCGGCATTCTTTTTCTTTGGTATGGATTGCGCAGCTGCTTGGTCTATTGATTTGGTATTTTTATCTATTGCAGAATCTAATTGGTTTTCATCTTTAATTGCTTTTAAGTTATCTGTTGTAATTTGGTATTGCTCTATAATTTTGCCCATTTTCTCACGAAACTGAGCCCAATTTGCTTTTTTAGTGTTAAATTTCCGTGTAGTTCTACTTATTTTTGTCCTACTGATCTTTGTAATCCCACCTCGAATCTAATACCATTGTGGTCTGATACGGTGAGATCCTCGACTACTGTCCATTTATCCACCAAATCAAGAAGGTCCGCCGTGCAAGCAGTTACGTCAACAAAGCTCGTGAGATGTTGTCCGGCCCTAATCACACTAAAAGTTGGGATGTTACCTTTGTTAAGCACCTGCAAGCCCAATTCATCAATTGTGCCCATGAAATCTTCGCCTCTGCCGTCTGTCTTTTTACCTCCTATCCATAAATTCTTCGCATTTGCGTCTCCACCGATGATCAGCTTTTGGAGTCCAATCCTGTGCTCTATGGTTTTTAGGTGTTGTAAATAGGGCTCTATAGGCTGATCGGGCTCAAAGTAGAAGGAGATCAAGGTTATCTTCCAGGCACTGGTTTGGATGCTCACTACTGCAATGTTGTTGGTTGTGAGTTCAGGGTGCTGTTCAACATTTAGGTTTTGGTCGAACACGGCTATTGCAGCCTTTACAATACCTTCTCCTGACTTAGTGTTTTGGAAGATCCTTGAGCCCCGGGCCCCACTCATACTTTTTGCATTCCCGACATAGGGTTCCTGTAATAGAGCTACGGCTGCTTTTTGTTTTGCGGCTTCCAGCATTAGTTCGTTTGTAGCTAGTTTGCATTTCTGTAGGTTAGCTTGGAGAATTGTATACGGGTTGTTTTCTGTTGGCACAACTTTAGCAATACGCTACGGTAGATCTAGCGAGTGTGTCCCACCTTTTCCTCACAGGACATTCTGAGTTGAATGCGTTATGCTCTATATGGTCCAACCCAGCATTAGCACAGTTCCGGCACGCTGGTGCTACTCCCGCTAGTCGTTCCGTGCAGTCCGCTCTCAGGTGTGGTCCCCCACAGTGACTGCACAAGTCGACCTGGTCCTTACAAAAACGCTTTCCGTGTCCATAACCGAGGCAACGGGTGCACTGTACCAATGGAGACTGGTCTTCCACAGGCACTCGTTGTATGTCTATGTGCACAAAGCCCATATCTATTGTTCGTTTCCAAATAATTGGTGAAACACTTAATACAATGTTGCAGACATGTGGATTCCTTGTTCTCCTTCTATATTTTAGCTCGACCCTGTCTTCTTCAGCGTCGAGGCCGTGGAAAATTGCCCGATTCTGATTTCTAAATCCCTTCAGAATATCAGGGTCGGTGTTGTACCCCATTACGTTTTTGATGACCAGAAGTGGGTCCTTATTCTTCACCTCCTCGACGCTAAGGTGGGCTCCTTCTTGTTCTAAACGTTCTTTAACTTTGTTCCTCTCTGTTGTAGAGCTGAACCCCATGATTACCTTTCTATCCTTCGCCTTTCTCACTTTTTCGACCGTTACCCATCCCTCTTTTGCATCAACAGCTTTTCGTACTCTTTCGAGCACCTCGTCTCCTGTCTCTGTCTCGTCCTTAGAAGTGACTATGACGGAGTGGAGTGCGCTACGGTTCTGTGCGGGTTTACCGTTGCTGCCTCCTAATACACTTGCATAAGTTGCGGTCCTCTCCAGGATTTCTTTTTGTTTGTTTAAAGTTTCCCTAAGCTCAGCCATCTTCCTATTATTTTCCAATAGTAGGTCAGAATTTGCTTTGAGTTGTGCGAGGAGGGTAGGGTCGGTGTTTATCACACTGGTGGTCTTTTGCGGTAAATCGTTCTTTAAGGGCGTTTCTCGTGGAGCACTTGTGCTCTGTTTCACTGTCGCACCTGAGCCAGTTAGATCTTTTATCTCCGCATCGGAGTCCTTAACTAGTTGATACTATAGCGTTTCACGCGTATTTTCTATATTTTCTTCTGATTTCTATAAATCTATTCATAGTTTCATTGTTTTCCTTGTTGACATGATTATTATTTACTACTATTGACAAAATGTCAACGTCTCAACTTTGACGGCTATCTCATAGAGCCGCGTAGTTCTTTACTAAAAAGTTATTGTACTATAGCCCACTAACTCTTTCTAATTTCTGACCTCCTGGTACTTGATTCTAAATTCATATCGCGCTGGCACTCTTTCACTCCTCCTGGAAACGAGACCTCCGAGCCCTCCGAAGCCACCGGACTGCCCTCGTCGCCTGGACAAACCACTACATCATCAGGGCGACAAACCTCCACCATCAACACTGGCAACTAGCTGGAAGACTGGCCACTGACAAATCTCAAGGTTTTGAAATTCGAAATCAGAATGAAGACTGGAACATTCTCGAACACCTAGCAAGCATATAAAAGCCCCGTCAGCTGCCAACCTGACAGTTCTTGATCAGCCACTGAAGACTTCAGCAAATACTCAAGGGTACGAATACTGACAAGAAAATCTAATACAGCAAGTCTGCAACTATGTCTGCCGAAGCGCATTACGTCGTGGTCTCCGCGCCGAAGACTCAAGTCCTCTGAACCAGTCCTCGGTCTGCGCCCTACGCTCCACGGATGCCCAGCGAGTGCCAAGAGGATACCTGTAGTTAATAAAGGCCCTCTCTTTTATTTACTATCTTTTCCTGCCACGGTCCCCCGCTGCACGTGAGGGCACCAGGCTTGTTAGGGCGCCTACACACAGGACACTCTACCCACACCTACTCACTCACGCCCTCCGGGGCCACAGGCACTCGTGCTAGCGAGACCACTCCACCCTACCTAGCTACTAAGTTACACCTGCGGTTACCTCGGTTCCCTGAGTGCCGGTGCCTCTAGGAACCTGGGTAACACGACAGTTTGGCGCCCAACGGTAAAGGATACGTGCGTGGGCGATATCTACACCCACGTACTTTCAGAACCCTTCTCTAAATTCTAAAACAACGCTTCTTCTAGCGTAAACCTTTTCGACTATAATTTCAGCCCTCTTTTCCTCCCAAAATTCTAAATCTACACCTTATAACATATTTTGGCCCTCCTCTTTCGGCCCTCTTTTCAATTTATCTATACTCTACTTATCCCTCTAGCTTAAAACCTTACACTAACTTTTACTTACTAGCTACACTTACTTACTAATTGCTAAACTTAACTACTAAAATGCGCCCTATAAAATACACTCTTTTAAATAAACCTGAGCTCGAATACGAAATCAAACTAAGACTAGCCGACCCGGCGGATACTGTAGTAGCCCTTAAGAGGCAGATTCTTGGTCTCATCGAGTCCAACCCCGACTATGTAGTCGACTCCCCAGTCCCTCTTGCACAAGACATAGCAGAGACCAGCGCCACTCTCGCATTCCTCGAACCCAAGCTAACCCAAATTACTGAAGGGGCAACCCGTCTTATTCCCAAGGTAGAGACATACCTCAACCATGTCTTTCACCGAATTGAAAGGATGGACCTAGATTCGGACCCATCCTTACAGGAGGACCTTAAGAATCTAAAACTTAAATTCGAAAACTTAGAGAAAATCTTTCTTACCACTTTACCTTCAACAACTGAACAAAACCCAGAACAAGAAACAGATGACCAGCACACACATGAGGATACACAAAACCAACACACACAGGAAGAGCATACACAAGAACATCATACCCACGAGGAACACGACCACGATCACTACGTAGAAATATTCAGCACTCCTCAATACTCACACACCCAAACCCCTGCTCCCTTAAACCAGCAGCTGGATAAGAGCCTTCACGAGTTGAAAAAATTCAACTTCTCCGGGAAAACATGCCCTAGGTCCTTCATACAGAACATAGAAGAATTTCGCATGTCTAGGAGGATAGACCCACACTCACTTATGACCAGAATCCCTGACATATTCTCCGATTCTGCCTTACATTGGCTAAGATTCAAACTAAACCTAAACCCTAACTTCACCTGGAAGCAACTCTGCACCGACTTAATTAAAGATTTCGGTGGCCATGACTTTGACTACAAATTTTTGGAATCCATTAGAAATAGAACTCAGGGCCTGTCCGAACCAATTATTATCTACGTGTCAATAATGTCAGGCATGTTTAATAGACTTTCCAAACCCTTAACAAACGATGAGAAGCTGGAGATTATTATGAGGAACATAAGACCCTGCTACTCCAACTTCATAGCACACTTGAACATTACAACCTTGGAACAACTTATATCTGCCTGCCAACAATATGAAAAAGTAATAGATAAAAATAAGACCTTTAAGGAACCGCACCATGACCCACTCGCAATGGAGTTCAACTACAAACCCGTCGGACCTTCCACATCATCGCCTAGTAAAAACAGCTTTACAAACAAATCTAACTCCAACACGACATACAATACCCCTAAACCTCCCTACACCCCCCAGCCACTCAAACCCTCATACTCGAGGCAAATCAACCCCATTAACAGAAGACATAGCCCCAATCTTTTCTGCGTTCGTTGCCGAATCAACGGACACTCGTTATCGACTTGTACTCAACCCCGCTTCCCAATTTGCTTCAAATGCGGCCTAAAGGAATTTAAAACCCCGGAGTGCCCCAAATGCAGAGGCAATCCCCCCCCAAAAAACTAGAAAAGCGCGACTTAGATAAGTCTAAATTTGACCCTGAGGATTGGAAGAACTGGTTACAAAATATCCGCCTATTCCATACATGCTACAGAATTACTTCAATCCTATATGACGAGGAAAAGGACCACGAACGCCCTTTCCTCAACTTCACTATAAATAACATAACCTTTTCGGGACTCCTGGATAGTGGCAGTTCCTTAACAATCCTCGGGAATAACTCCCACATAAAGTTCATAAGCCTTGGCTACTCCTTATCTAAGTTGCAGGCTCTCAAAGTATATTCGGCCAGTGGCCACACAGCGTCCTCATTAGGCTTTATCGATCTACCCTTTACTTTCAATAACGAAACTCAAATTATACGAGCGTTCGTCTTCCCTGATATTAGACCCTCTATCATACTTGGTGTCGACTTTTGGAAGAAGTTTAAACTTATTCCTAAACTGCTCTCCTTAGCCTTCAACCTTAACCTACTTCGTGCAACACAATTGCACATAACAAACAAATACATCCTTATGAATGCCTGTCCCTGACCAAAAGCTCATAGCCGACGACATAATTAATAGATTTAAAAGAATTTCCTTTGAAGAAAGGCGAATTAGGTCGCACACACTTAATCACGCATAGAATAGATACCGGCGATACTCTTCCCATCAAACAGCGCTGCTATAGGCTCTCACCAGAAAAACAAAAAGCGCTTATCAATGAAGTCGACAAGATGTTGTCTTGGAAGGTAATTGAAAAATGTGAAAGCCCCTGGCTATCACCCGTCCTGATTACCCCCAAAAAGAACGGAGAATGGCGATTCTGCGTGGACAGTAGGAAACTAAACTCCGTTACCAAACGGGATGCCTACAGCCTTCCTTTCATTAACGAAATTCTCGACCACCTGAAAAACGCAAAATTTCTTTCCAGCATAGACATCGCCAAAGCCTTCTGGGAAATACCTCTCCACGAAGCGGATAGAGACAAACCTGCCTTTTACGTGCCAGGACGAGGCATGTTTAGATTTGTCGTCATGCCGTTTGGATTGACTAACGCCCCGGCTACACAACAAAGACTAATGGACATGCTATTTACCCCTGACTTCGATAACAAAGTCTTCTGTTACTTAGACGATATCATCATCATCAGCTCAACGTTTGAGGAACATATTTCTTTACTCCTTAAAGTCCTCGAAAAACTAACTTTCGCACGCCTGACTATAAACTTCGAAAAGAGCGTATTCTTCAGGGTCAACTAAAGTACCTTGGCTACATTGTTGACGAACACGGTCTCCGTGCCGACCCCGACAAAATACGCGCTATTTTAGACTTTCCAGTACCAACATCGCGCAAAGAGGTTAGAAAATTCATAGGTACCTGCAGCTGGTTCCGCAGATTCGTTCCGAACTTCAGCACCATTGCTTCACCTATTAACAAATTAACTGCTTCGGGTAAAAACGCCCCTAAATTTAACTGGACAAGCGAAGCCAACTCTGCTTTTCTAAGACTAAAAGAACTCCTCGTCACGACACCAATCCTTGCTTGCCCAGACTTCAACAGCCCCTTTTCTGTCCACTGTGATGCATCTAACACCGGCATAGGGGCCATGCTAACCCAAACGCAAGGCGATAAAGAAGTTGTTATAGCCTACATGAGTAGAGCACTCAATAAACATGAACAAAACTACTCAACTACAGAATGTGAGACTTTGGCAGTCATCACGGCTCTTGAACACTGGAGGTGCTACATAGACAACGGTAAACAGTTCACAGTCTACACGGACCATGCGGCACTAAAATGGTTCCTGAACCTTTCCAACCCATCCGGAGACTAGCCCGATGGGCGGTACGCCTCTCGTCATTTAACTTTATACTAAAACACAAGAAAGGCAAGGATAATGTTGTACCCGACCTACTCTCCCGAAACCCGAAACTTCCAACACTCCATCCCACACTGCCCCTATTTCGACATCTACCCCTAACGACGAACTTGAGCGATACAACACACTCGTCCAGGGATGCAATACTAACGATTCTTTTCCCAATTACATGACGCAAGGTAACAAACTATACCGCCACATGACCTCACCATTCACCTTGCAAGATGACTTCTCATGGAAGGAAGTGCCACCCCCCTCAGATAGGGAAAACTTAATTAGAAACGCCCACGGTTCAGCCTCGGAGCCACACCTAGGCATCTTCAAAACCTTCAAGAAACTATCCTTAACACACTACTGGTCAGGCATGTTCAAAGACATAGCTATATTCATCTCCAACTGCGAACGCTGCCAGGCCTACAAACACTCCAACCACTCCCTTATGGCCCTATGGGCAAACCAAAGATCTGCTCTAGGCCCTTTCAATGCATATCTCTCGACCTGATAGGCCCCTGCCCATGTCAAGGCGCCGAAACCAGTACATCCTCGTCGTCACTTGCTGTTTCACTAAATATTGCCTCCTCTTCCCACTTAAACGCGCGTTAGCATCAAATATCATAAGCAACCTAGAAAACTTCGTTTTCCTCGTCCACGGCGTCCCACAGACCATAATCATGGACAACGACCCCCAATTCCGATCCAGGGAATTCAACAACTTGCTAACAAAGTACAAAATACCTTTCCCATCTTACTCCCCACTACTGCCTCAAGTAAACCCCACAGAAAGATACAACAGAACCATCATAACCGCGCTGGCATCTTTAGTAGATGATGATCACCGCTCTTGGGATCTCCACCTACCATCTATTCAGAATGCCATGAACAACTCCGTGAATGTAGTAACGGGATATACACCATCTTTCTTGATTTACGGCCGGGAGATTGTTACATGTGGTTCTCTGTACACGCCTACACATAACCTGGACGAAATAACCCTGCTACCGCGCGATATCTACGCAAGAAACATAGGCCTACTGGCCAACATATTTGATAAGGTCCAAACTTCACTTCACATAGCCCATACCAGAAATGCTGCTCGTTACGACCTAAGGCACCCCTTCAAAGAGTTCAACGTCGGTGAATTTGTCTGGCGTAAAAACTACCCCCTCAGCAACGCTGGCGCATACTTCTCGGCTAAACTTGCTCCAAGATACCTCAAATGCAGGGTGATACAAAAAATATCACCCCTTGTTTACCTCTTGGAGGATCCAAATGGATCAAGAGCCAAATGGCATGTTAAGGACTTTAAAGTCTAGAGCTACCCTTTATCTATCTGCACCACCCATCTGACATCGCAATTTCGACGAAAGCGACGTCAACTCTCATTAAGGCTTACAAGCCAACCCTGATAACTTTCGGTCCTACACTCAAAATCTCTAGCTGAACTTGCTAAACCCCTTATCTTGGCCTCTTGGCCCAGGAACCTGCCTCTGAAAGGCTAACTACTCTTCAAGGGTTCTCTAAATACCCTCTCTCTTAAGACTCTCTCTAAATGGGTCTCTTAAAATGTTCCTCTCTTGATGGGTCTCTATACCCCCATTCGAGCTAAGGTTCATTCCTCTTCGTGCGGATTGTGACACGTAAAACAAGCCTACACTACTATACCCTACACGTGCGGTTAGTGACACGTTAAATAAGCCTTAACACTACTCACAGGTTTTAAGCTGGAGCGGATGACAACTCCTAAAACAAGCCTTGGTCATCGCCTGAGATATGCTCAGAGAGTAGCATACCTTGGAGTAGGAGCCATTGAATGTGAGCCCTACCCCAACCTTTGGAAGACGAAGTATGCATGATTGAATGGTGAAGTCTGAATGTAGGTGAATGCGTTAGGTATCTGCTCATAACCTCAAAATTTTGTAACAGCAAAAATTTTCTCGGGAATCGTGGGGAAAATATAGCGTTTCACGCGTATTTTCTATATTTTCTTCTGATTTCTATAAATCTATTCATAGTTTCATTGTTTTCCTTGTTGACATGATTATTATTTACTACTATTGACAAAATGTCAACGTCTCAACTTTGGCTATCTCATAGAGCCGCGTAGTTCTTTACTAAAAGTTATTGTACTATAGCCCACTAACTCTTTCTAATTTCTGACCTCCTGGTACTTGATTCTAAATTCATATCGCGCTGGCACTCTTTCACTCCTCCCGGAAACGAGACCTCCAGCCCTCCGAAGCCACCGGACTGCCCTCGTCGCCTGGACAAACCACTACATCATCAGGGCGACAAACCTCCACCATCAACACTGGCAACTAGCTGGAAGACTGGCCACTGACAAATCTCAAGGTTTTGAAATTCGAAATCAGAATGAAGACTGGAACATTCTCGAACACCTAGCAAGCATATAAAAGCCCCGTCAGCTGCCAAACTGACAGTTCTTGATCAGCCACTGAAGACTTCAGCAAATACTCAAGGGTACGAATACTGACAAGAAAATCTAATACAGCAAGTCTGCAACTATGTCTGCCGAAGCGCATTACGTCGTGGTCTCCGCGCCGAAGACTCAAGTCCTCTGAACCAGTCCTCGGTCTGCGCCCTACGCTCCACGGTTGCCCAGCGAGTGCCAAGAGGATACCCTATGAGTGCCACGCGCTACCTTTTGAGGCCCTCTTCCGTTCTAGGAGGTCTTGTAGTTAATAAAAGCCCTCTCTTTTATTTACTATCTTTTCCTGCCACGGTCCCCCGTTGCACGTGAGGGCACCAGGCTTGTTAGGGCGCCTACACACAGGACACTCTACCCACACCTACTCACTCACGCCCTCCGGGGCCACAGGCACTCGTGCTAGCGAGACCACTCCACCCTACCTAGCTACTAAGTTACACCTGCGGTTACCTCGGTTCCCTGAGTGCCGGTGCCTCTAGGAACCTGGGTAACACGACAATACAATTTCTCAATTGCATCAATTGTGTTCGCTTTTAGGTCCTTCCTTATATTGCCTGCGTTGTTCAGGCTTGCTTTGGCCTTTTGCAATAGGGCTTTGGCCTCTGTCATGCGACCTGGAAGCACCCGTCTTGGTTGTTGCTGGTTCGTAGTACCACTGGCCAATGGAGTAACGTTTTGCGGTCCTCCAGCCTCCAATTTTTCTATGCTACGTCTTACATTATTCGTAGACAAAGTTTGAGTTTTTGGTGGAGATTTACCCTTGTCATTGTTATCTGTAGTCCTTGGAGGAGTTCTCATAGTCCCAATCATGGTTGGTCAGAGGAGTGTGTCAATAGTATAATAATAAAACAGTAAAAGCACAATAGTGTTTTATACCAAGATATAAAGCGAAAGGCTAAAAGCTAAAATTACCCTGTCCGTATAAGACGGGGCAGTCTTATGACCAATATAGTACGAAATAAATGTGAAGTGTCAATGTAGAGTTACTATAAAAACACAGGTAAACATAAATACGGGAAAGTATTCAAAAAGTTATACTCTACAATAGCTGTCAAAAACTCAAGTGATTTTCCGGAGAATAACAAGAGATCAAGTCGTGATTGTCACGGAAATCGATTTTGAGCCGAATCGGACAAGTAGGACCAAAACTACAGACAATCAAAGTCTGACCTTGACTTTTTGACGCCATCTTGGAAATTTCAAACCCCGTTTACTCAGCTCCTGACTGACCGATTTCCAAATGGTTTTCGTTATATAAAAGAGCAAATTAGACTCCTTTAGAATATATTATAGACATTGGCTCTACATAGAGTCAATCAAAAATTTACTTTTTATTCTATACTATTGTAGGTTAGGTTAGGTTAGGTTAGGTTAGGTTAGGTTAGGTTTTTTTTTTTTTTTTTTGTATGTTGTGCTGTAGTGTCCTCTGACATATAGGTCAGAGACTTTTTCTAGCAAACACGGACTTCGACGACTATTTTTTATTTTGAAACTAGTCCTTAATCGGATTTGGGGGGTACGGGGCTCCGGATTTTCGTACGGGAGTCCCGTATAAGTCTTATGATCTTACATGCCTTATTATATTTGTATTTTCTTATCTAGTATTAATTACAATTTCTTATTTTACGTTATTTTATATCTAATTTATATTTTGTTAGCATTTCTTAAACTATTTATTTTCTTATGTCTATGTTTAGTTAACAAAAGTTATATATTCAAGAATATATAATTTTGTGCCTATTTCTTATTTACATTTTATATTCTTATCGCTATTTTAACTGTTGAAACTTATTGTAGTATATTAGACAGTGTATAACACAGTATACATATTAATATACAATTCTATGTTTTATTTCTTTTGATACATTCTTTAGCAATGCTTTCACAGTATTCTAAAATTTTTCTCTCATCTGTTTGCATTCTAGAATCTCACACAGTGATTTTGTTTCCACTTTACAGTTAAGCTTTATTTCCAGGTCATATCTTTTGAGTCATATTTTGGGCATTCCGTTAACAGGTGCTCTATTGTTTCGTCCTTCGCAGGGTCGCAGATGCATGACGGACTGTCTTTGCATTTGAACCGGTTTAAATATCCCGAGAAGCCGCCATGCCCGGTCAGGACTTGAACACGAACCGGATTCAGCCTGAGCTTTCGCACTAGTCTATAGGCCCTGCTAGCATCGGGCAGGAACATTTTGGTCACCGCAGCTTTGTCCTCCGTTTTATATCGGTTGTTCCAGTCTTCAATCGTTTTGAGGCGATTGTGCCGTTTTATGAACGAAATCGGGCACTTATCATAGTCGGAGGCGGTTTTGGATTGCAAGGCGGCTTCCTTCGCCAGTTCGTCGGCTCTTTCATTTCCCTGAACTCCTATGTGCGCTCTAACCCAGAAAAGGCGGATAGTTTTGCCTGCTGCTGCGATTTCGGTCAGGTTTTTCCTGATCGCTTGTGCAAGTGGATGGAACGAGTCTCGATTTTTCAGGAGTTCTAGGAAGATCTCGAATCACTCAGCACGGCCGCGGATTGCACGTTTTCTCCAGGACAAAAGCCGTTGCCCGATACAGGGCGTACATTTCCGCCTGGAATACCGTACAGAACGGCTCCAACATGCAATTTTTAAAATTGGTCTCACAAGAATCATTCCAGCAAGAGTATGCTGCGCCAACTTTACCCTCAATTTTGCTGCCGTCTGTGAAGATTTTAGTTCCATAAATTTGGTGTTCCTCAATGGTTTCAGGTGTGAGGTTTTCCAGGCATTCGAATGCAACGTCCTGTTCCGCTGCTGGGTGTTGGGCTTTAAGGAAACAGACTCTCTGCTCTAGCTCCCTTCCCGCTAGGATATCCTGCGGCCTACCCGCTTTGCTTCAAAAGCTGGGCTGCTTCTTGGATCCGAGATCCAGAGAAGCAAACCCGTCAGGATTAGGGCTGCGTTCAGAGAGACTGTCCTATACGCCTTACATATTTTTTGGGCAAATCCTCTCTGGACCGTGTTTAACTGTTTTTGGATGTATATTTTCTGCGTCGCCTGCGACCACACGCTGGCTGCGTACATGATGACTGGCTCCACTACCGCCACATACATCGTCCGAATGATCTCCGGGTTCAGGCCCCATGTGATTTTTGCAGCCCTGGATAGTTGTTTGTATAGGTTTGCTGCTTTACGGCACACTCGTGTCACGTGTGGCTGGAAGGTCAGCTTATGGTCGATGGTAAGGCCAAGAAGTTTTATTTCCTCGACTAACTGTATGGCCGTTTCTCCCATTTGTATGTTTGGGAGATCGAATTTTAACTTTTTGGTTATCACCATAGCATTCGTCTTGTGTGGAGCAAATTTAAGTTTGTTTTCGATCCCCCAGTTGCGGATGTATTCCAGGATGGTGTTGGCCTTTGTTCAATCACTGAAGCCGTTTTCCCGGAGAACACTAGCACGACGTCGTCTGCGAACGCCTGACTATATGTCTCTCTCGTCGAGGCCGTCCAGCAGAGGGTCCAGCAACAGATTCCAGAATGCGGGACCTCCGATTGACCCTTGTACGCAACCTTTGGTGGTGTTTTTGACGTACTCTGTGTCGGCGTATTTGACTCGCACTCTGCGGTCCTCCAGATAGCTACCGACCAGTCTGCGTAGGTTTATAGGGCAGCGTTTCTCCGCCAGTCGACATTTTATTGCTGGCCACAGGCGCTGTCGAACGCACCTTCGATATCCAGCGAGACCACAAGGTTGATCAACTTCTTCTTGAGGTTGTCTTTTATGTGTTGGAGGAGATCGTACAGTGCGTCTTCGGTACTTCGTTGGGGGACAAAGCCGTACTGTCTGGGATTTGCTTTTCGTTGTATGTACCATCTGATCCTTTTTATTAACATTTTTTCCAAAATCTTTCCCATGACCGAGAGCAGCCCGATGGGCCTGTACGATTTTGGCTGCGTATAGTCGTCTTTTCCCGGCTTTCTTAGGACTATCACTGATGCCTCTTTCCAGGGTTTGGGAAAGTGTGCTAGTTCCAGGCACTTATTTGCGATGGAGAGGAAGACTTCCGGACCGTGAGAGATGACTTCTTGGCATATGTCTGCGGTGAGGCCATCTGGGCCTGGCGCCTTTTTCGGGTTGAAACTTTGCGCAGCGCTCTTCAACTCTGCCGCTGTGAATGGTTTGTCAATGAGGTCCTGAGGTGTGACACAGTTAGATTTTTCTGCCTTTAACCGCGTAAGTATGTGCGTGTCGTTGTCCGTTTCTTCCAGATCTTCGGGAAAGAAGGTGTCAGCTAGGTGTTTAGCTGCTTCTTCAGCCACGACCATTTCATCGTTTTTCTTCAGCGGTAAGTCCTCGTATGTAGTGGTCGTTTTGGCTATAATCCTGTATATGCTATCCCACATACTCTCACGTTCCTGTTGGGTGCAAAAGGTCTTCCAGCTGTCGGTTTGTGCCAATATAGCTTGTTCTTCATAATTGGTCTTTGCATTCAGGTATTCCTCAATCACAAACTTTTTTCTGTTGGGGGCTGCGCATCTAATTCTTCTCTTTTTGGTCATCATTTCGCTTTTTAGTGACTCTAGTTCTGTACTCCACCACGGGATTCTGACTCTTGTATGTTTTTTAATTTTAGGTATGTTGTCATCGCATGTTTGCCGTATACTGCTTATGTATTTACTAACTGTTATCTCGAGCTCCTCTATTGTTGTGATGTTGTCTATGTCTGCTTTACTTATGTTATTAATTTCGAATTTTTTGTCCAAGTCTGTTTTAAAGTCTATCCATTTTGCCTTTTTCGTGTTATATATTCTGGTCGATTTACTTTTCCTGTCCTGAGTTGGTTTTGTAAGATTTATGTGGAATGTGATTGCATTATGGTCTGAGCTAATCATATGTTTCTCTATTTTCCAGTTATGTATGACTCCTAGCAGTTCCAGGGAGCATGCGGTGATATCAACGTGACTTTTAAACTCTTTGCCTCCTCGTATGGTATCAAACGTCGGTTCTAACCCCGTGTTGAGTATCTGCAAGTCCAGTTCCTCCAACAATCCCAGCGCCTCCCCTATGGTCCTCTGCCACGCTTCCCCATCATGCACTCCACGCGTTTCCGTCCCCTCCTATCAAGACCGATTTGACCTTCAGATTTTCACGAATCCTCTTGATGGTGTCCAAGTAAGGCTCTATTGGAAGATAGTCTTCGAGGTAGATTGATATTACACTAGTGCCCAATTACTGGTTTTAAGTATGGCCACAGCAATGTTTTCGGTGGTTAACATTGGTTGTTCGACGATAGTGACGTTGTCATCGAAGACTACTATGGCTGACTTGTTGGGCTTTGTTCTATTGTGGGTGCATTGTATCACTCGAGTTCCGACGTGTTTCTTCAGCTCCCCTTGGGCACCGATATAAGGTTCCTGCAATAGGGCAAAGCATATTTTCCTTTTTTCTCCTTCTAGGATGAGTTCTTGCGTTGCTAGTTTCTTTTTTTGCAGGTTCGCTTGTATCACCTTATAGGATCGTGTTTGGATGGTGTCATCGGTTGTTTCAGCATTGATCATCCCCGGGTCCACCTTAGCAATATGCAACCGATGACCTTGCTAAAATATCCCATCGTTTTTTTGTGGGACACTCAGAGTCAAAGGCATTATGGTCTGTTTTGTCTAGTGAGGCTCGGGCGCAATTTCTGCAAGACGGTGTCGCGTTTGCGATCCAGTCCTCGCAGTCCGCACGCAGGTGCGGTCCACCGCAATGACTGCACATATCTACGCTCTCTTTGCAAAACTTGCGCCCGTGGCCGTAACCGAGACATCTGGTGCATTGCACTAGTGGAGACTGGTCTGCGACTGGAATGCGTTGAATATCTATATGGACTCGTCCGACCGTCGTCAACCGGTTCCATATCTGTGGAACACTTGGGTATTATGTTGTCGGCATGTGGGTTTCTCGTCTTTCTTCTGTACTTCACGACAATTCTTCGGTCTTCTGCCTTGACGTCTCCAATCAGATGGTTGTTTTGGTTGTTGAGTGATGTCAGTATGTTTTCGTCGGTGTTGTAGTTCATGACTCCTTTCAATACGACCAGTGGGTCCTTATTTTTAATTTCTTCGACTTTCAACTCCTCCCCAGATCCTTCACTCCTCGCCCAAACGTCAACATATTCGGACGCGATTTGTGACTATTGTTGTAGAGTTTTCTGTAAATACCCACGATGTCTTTATGTGGAGTATGTGAAAAAGCTATTACTAAAAGATCTTCTATCTTATGCTGTAACAGCTGTGAAATACTGCCGTGATATGAAAGAAGGCCGCTAAGCCACAAAAGTAAATTTTGAGAAAAATGGAAAAAACCCGCAAAATCAGTTTTCTTGAATTCTGTTGCAGATAAAAATTAAATATTTATGTCAAAATAATGAGAATTATACTAAGCATCATTTGCGAATGCTATTTTTTAAATATGTTGCACAGTATTTTAGAAAAATGGTAAAATGTACTTAACGTATTTACTACGGGCAAAATTCATAAATTTATCAGACGCAATAAGGCAGTTAAGTATACTTTAGCGGCTTTTTAGTTTAGTAATTTCACTTAGCTGCTTTATTGTTTAGCTTTTTAATTTAAAAACGGGTTCGACGTGGATCAAACTAGACTAAAAGGTCGTTAAGTTTCTAACTTCCACAGTTAGCCGCTTTCTTGCTTAGTATCGTTTAGTTGCAAAAAATTAGATATTAGAAGAAATTATAAAAATTAAATGCATAAAAACTATAGTAAACATAAAAAGTACTTTGATGAAGTATATTTTTTGAAAGACGTACATAAAACTGCACGTGCAAATATTGAAACTCGTACCTAATAGATTAAAAATATCTTAATTTCTCATCATATTTAAATATACTTTTTGTTAATATTTTATTTGTAAAACGTGTAACTTTAAATACGTAAATATTATAGAAGGATTATTGAGACCATCGAACTATTCAAACCTTTAAGAAACAGCTTATTTATTTTATACCAGTTGTTTTGTTTCAAGATATTTTTTACTTCGTGTTTCGATAAATTTACTCGTTACTTTAATAAATTTCCGCTTTGAATCTTAAACCATACCTGGAAGAACTTAGCTAAGTTTTACTAAGATCTACGCTAGAGTTTTTTATGTTTAGTTAGCCACTCTAGAATCTCGATTAGACAGTAAGGGTCTGGAATGTTTGGATGTATGTTTGTTACAAAAACGGCTTACCGTGGTGATAAAATTTTGCTTCGGAATGCTTTGGTATTTCTTTTGGTTTAGATAGACGCTCTTGGTGGTGTACATCTTGTACTCGATATCCATACTCTTGATAGATTCATCGAAACATACCAGCAAGTTGCTGAATGCTGTAGCATCATGCTGGAAATTTTTACTATCGATAGAGCCATTTCAACATTTCTTATTAGCTGAGCTCGAGGTGTTACACATTCAGTTTCAGTTTTTCAGACCAGTAAGTATGTGTGATTGATTGAGAATTTTGATTCCGTAGCCAGCCTGGTGAATGAGATATTTTCCCTTCTTAAAACGTAGCTTATGTTTCCTGGGGATGTTGTATCTTTCAATTGCATTTTTATTTAATTAATGCCGTAGATACGCAGTTAATTGCATTCAAAGACTCGCACAAACAATAACAGAAAAGAAAACAAATATGTGCTTTCTCTTATATAAAAACAGATATAGTTACGAAATATGGTTGACGGGGTCGATAAAGCTCATATAAGAGTGACCAACTCCACATCGATTTTTTATCAGTTAGCCGCCTTTTTATTTAGTACAGAGACTTAGCCGCTAATAACCTTAGTATGACTGCCCAGTTTACCAATATTTGTAATATGCTAGAAAGCGGCCAAACCCACATAGCTGCTTTTTAGTTTCTGTTAACAAAGGTAGCGTCTTTATAGAGTATTAAAGAAATTTATCTGACAAAACTACTGCTAAGGAAAAAGGGGGCTAAGTACGTATGTTACTATCTTTTAGATTATTTAGTGCACTTAACGGCCATATTTCTTATCATACGACAAAAATGAAAAATCATTGTAGTAGGTAAAAAAGACGTTAAAATGCCTTAACCGCTTTAAAGTCTAGCTAAACTACTTAACCGCCTTTTAGTTTATACTCGGATTTAAAAATGTCACTTAGCTGCCTTTTAGCTAAACCGTATCTTCTAAAGTAAAGGTCGTAAAAATATGCGGGTAAGACAGGTCGATGCGGAATTTTCTGCTTATTTAAATAATGCAAAAATATAAAAAGGCGGCTAAAGTCACTTAGCGGCCTTTTCCCTTATCGGGGCAGAATAGTGGTTCACGCTAAAACGGAATGCACAGGACTCACCGCGAAGCAAATCAAAGCTCTAAGAGCAACGGACAACTTAGAGTGGACTTGCAATGACTGCAAAAAAGATGGTTCTCGCCGAGGCTCCTTTCGCATTCACGACGAAGAGGACTCTGAACCAGAAGAAGAAGCTGTCAAAACACCGCAGAAAGTAGTCAACGTGGATACCGAAGTATTCATGGCTCGTATTACCAAGGAAATCAACAAAATTGTTAAAAAAGATATTACCCCGATTAACACAGCTCTGAAGTTTCTGGATGACAAGTTTGAAGAATGTCTCGAGAATAAGAAGTATTTTAAACAAAAAATAAGAGAGTTAGAGAAGAAAAACTCCGAGCTAACAAATAAAAACAATAACATGGAACTTCGACTTGCCGCAATGGAACAAAAAATAACTTCATATGAGCAAAATAAACTTGAAGAAGCAATAGAAATTGCTGGTATTCCCCATAAAAATGACGAAAACCTAGCAGAAATTACAAAATCTGTAGCTAATGTTATTGGTATGCAGTCGGAACAAGCACGAAACGTAACACGCCTACCCTCTCGCTCAGAGAAAACCGGAACAATCTTACTAAAAATGCAGGATAAGGAATCAAAATCGATGTGGTTATCAGCCGCGCGAAACAAGAAAATAATGTTAAAAGATGTAATTCCAACAATTGATGAAACCATCGCTAATAATACTTTATACGTGAGAGAAGCACTAACGGGACACTTAAAAACACTGTTATGGAAAGCTAAACAAGAACTCAAACCGCTGTTTAAATTTGTATGGTGCAGAGACGGTGTTGTAAAAGCCAGAAAAGAAGAAAAGACTAAAATTTACAACATTTTTACAGCAGAAGATATAATTAAAATAAAAAATCTGTCATAAATAGGTATCTATATTACAATTGTAGGTAGGAAATTATCTTATTACTTTTTCTAACAATATTTTACTTTTTATTATGGCATGTTTTATTAATGATAATATTTTAGAACTACAAAACTGCACAAATATAACTAAGTACTGGAAACAAATTCCACCAAGTATGGGAAACATAACTATAATGCACGTTAATATTAGATCAATAATAAAGAACTTCCCTAAAATTGAGCTAATGGTACACTCTTCCAAATCTCCTATAGATATTATTGTTTTGGCAGAGACAGGTATCTCAGATTGTATCAGTTCATTGTATAACTTGAAGGGCTATAAAATGCATGCAGACCTAAGGAAAAATAAAAAAGGAGGCGGTATAATTACTTACGTGTTAGATAAACATAGATTTACTCCGATTCCTATTTCCACTAAACACTTTGAATGCACTTTTGGTAAAATAACAACACAATCCGAATATCAACTTAATATGTGTGCAATATATAGACCACCACATTTGAATAAAACTGCATTTATAGACGAGTTGACCCGCTTCTTAGATAAACACCACACCGGCGACTTACTTTTGATAGGAGATACAAATGTAAACACCAAATGTTCCGATAGCACTACGGAATACTACCTTAATACATTATATGATCACGGGCTTGCATGTGGTATATCTGATTATACCCGAGTAGAAAAGAGATTGGATACAGTGACCAAATCGTGTATAGATCATATTTTTATCAGATCGCAATTACGGGATATTTACTGCGCCGCGCTCGGGACAGTACTAGCCGATCATCGGGTTATTATTGTCACGTGTGCGGGACCGCAGATAAGGGTTGCTCCCGTTTCCAACGTGCGATTTAACAGAAATATTTTGAACGCCGAATTACAAAAAATAGACTGGGATGTTGCCTTAAATATGGAATGCCCAAAGGATGTTTATTGTTTTATTAAAGATAGTATGTCGCACAGCTACGAGAAGTCTAAATATAGTCTGACGAGTAGTAATTTATATAGAAACGAAAATAAGTGGGTTAATAATAAAACTCTAAGGTTATGCGAACAAAAGGACAAAAAGTTTATAGATTTGAAAAAAGACTCTAACAATAAAGTTTTAAGACAGGAATATAATAAACTTCGTAACAAATCGAATAAAGTTATAGAAAAAACTAGAAACCAATTCTATAGAAATATGATATTCGACAATAAAGATAACCCTAAAAAACTTTGGCAAATTATGAATGAACTGACGGGACGAATAAGGGCACAATTAGATGAGGTTATTTTAAAAGCATTAAGTGATAGTACTATTACCGACAAACAAATATCCGACAATTTTGCGAATACTTTTGATAGGTCAGTTAAAATATTATTCCAAACTGCAATACACGACTCCTTAAACAAGACAGGTATGAAAAAATAAGTGACAAATCCATGTTTATTAAACCGGCTAAACCAAAAGATATATCGAACATCATTAAAACCTTAAAAACAAATAAAGCTCCTGGAGTTGATCAAATACGGACAATTGATGTTAAATTAATATCAGAAAATATAGCCAAAGCAATTGCACATCTCATAAATAAAAGTATTAAATATAGTATATATCCAGCGGAATTAAAACAAGGTGTAGTTAGGCCTATTTACAAAAAAGGTAATAAATCAGACTATAATAATTAATTATCGTCCTATCACAATTCTTCCTGTAGTCGACAAAATAGCCGAAAAGTACATATGCGGTGAAATTCATAAGTTTTACGGTGAACATGAGATAATATCAAAACAGCAATATGGTTTCCAACCTAACAAAAGTGCCACTCATCTTCTTACTAGCTTCACTGACCACGTAAACCAATGTCTTAATGATAAACAACATGTGCTCATTGTTTTCATTGATTACAGTAAGGCATTCGATACCCTACGGCATGACATATTAATTGAAAAGCTTGATCACACTGGTGTACGAGGACCTCTCCTGCATTGGTGTCAAAATTATCTCAAAAATCGATCTTACCGTGTCAAAGTAGGTAATGGACTAAGTGAAAAGATTGAATCGTCACACGGAACCGCTCAAGGATCAGTAATAGGGCCATTGCATTATCTGGCATATGTCAATGAACTAACTAATCTAATTAAAAAGTGTGAAGTATTCCAATACGCAGATGATACCTGCCTTGTTTCACATGATGAGAATATAGATGTAGCATTACAGAAGTTACAAGATGATTTTAACTTGATTTGCATGTGGTCTCACGATGTAGGGTTGGTTTTAAATAAGGATAAAACAAAACTATTGCACATCCATTCAGTTCACAACTGTGCATCGAATTCCTTTAAAATAGTAGCTCATGACCATTCCTGCCTTCATACTCAAGGATTCAACAATTCAATTTGTCAGTGCAGCCCCATCGAACAAGTTAAACACGTCACTTACTTAGGCCTGGTTATTGACGAGCACTTTAACTGGGGGGTACACATAGATCATGTAATAGGAAAATTAAGGGCGTTGCTGGCGAAATTCTGCCTTGTGAAACGTAGGATTCCTTTTAATATCAGATTACTACTATACAATACATTAGCAGATAGCATTATTAGTTATGGTCTGAGTAGTTATGGACGTACGTTTAAAACGTACCTGGATAGAATATACCAGATGCAGTTGCGTCTGCTGAAGAAAACTGTTCTTACAAAATAAAAGAGAAAATATCGCGGTGAAGATTATAAGTTGTTTAAGTATTGTAATGTACTACCTATTCAAGAGAAAGTTAATCTTATTACTGCAGGAAAACTATTTTAAATATCATGGAAATGTAATAAGTCACTCTAAAGTTACCAGGCAAGTGACTAATCGCCAATTGCAAACTACGCGTGCTAGAAATTATTATGGTAAACGAACTTGTAATTATGTAGTACCAAGATTAATTAATCAATATATATCTTTACCACTTAAATCAAAACTAACAACTAAAAATGTTAAATATCAAATTAAAAAGTTATTTTATACAACTAACCTAAAATAGACGAATGTTGAAAATGAAAAAGGAACAACCTTTAAAATTATTAATTCTAATGTCGATGTGTTGTTATCATAGCGGAAGGGAGTACCCACATTTTTATTTTTATTTATATTTATAAACAAATTACCTTTAATAATCTAGATTTAAGTATGAATGTCGTCTTGAAATGTATATTAATGAAGTTAAATATTTATGTTTTATATTAAGATTATTGGAGTGTGCAGCGCTCGGACAAACCAGTTCTGGTTTATGAGTGCCAAGCAACGAAATTGTAAACTTTTTTTTATATTCAATAAATAAATACAAATACAAATTCTATAGTTCGTTTCAGTTTTGCCAGGTCTTCTTTGTCTGCGCATCCTATTATGACTTTTTGATCTCTTGCCTTTCTCAGACGGTCAATTCTTACGCCTTTGTTCCTGGCGTCTATCGCCGTTCGAAGTTTCGTGATGACCTCCCCGCTGGTGTCTTTTTCATTACTAGAGGACACCACTACAGAGTGTAGTGGTGGTCGCCGTGCGTAAAACATTTGAGTAGGGACAGTGTTTGGTTCGGCATCGTTTTTGGGGCAACAATTTGCTACCTTTTCGGCGTATGTGGGTATTTTCCTCACTTCCTCCGAGAGCCCGCCATGCTTGTTTCGATGTCCGTTAGCTGTCCCTTCGCTTCGACGATTAGCTTTGGTTGTCAATTACGTTGCGTTTGATCTCCTCCAGTTTTATATTAAGTGCTGCTTGGGGGTTCGATTTAAATTCTCCACCACATCCTGCACAATAAGATTGCGCAACGCTCCTATTTCTTGAATCACTCGTGCATTGTCGTTAGCTTTAGGGCTGCGCTGTGGGGTGTCGGTAGAGGCAAGGATGTTCTTTGGGGTTGCTGCGATGAGTTTAGCCTCATATTCCTTTTTTGCTTCTCCATTTCCTCCTAACTCGCGCGGCTTCCGCCCGACGTTGTTCCTCAATAAGTTGAGCTTTTCCAAGAGTGATAGGCAACTTCGTAAAGACCATCGAGACTGAGGCACCTGCTCTTTTATGGTGGTCTTTATGTTACCTGTTGCTCCAGCTGGGCTTTCCCAGTTTGGTACCATCGGTTTGCCTCGGCTCTATGGTTCAGTTGGCCTTGGACTTTTCATTGCCGTTCCTGTTGGTGGCCTCGTCCCGCGGTGTCGTCGCGCTTTGCATGTTGCCCAACCCTGTATTGGGTTTAGTTGTTGTAGCGTTGCGTTTCATGATGACGGTGGTGTAAAGTGCCACCGAGTTACTTATATTTATAAAGTAGAGACAAAAACAATAAAATTGTAAAGTCAATGCGTGCCTCTATGGCACCGTCAACAAACAGAATGAGAATAAAATCCTTAGAATTATACAAAATGTAAAATTAACTTATGTTATAAAATGACTCTATATAGAGTTTTGTCGCTTGCAAAGGTTCTGTTGCTCAGATAGCACAAAGACTAATAGAAATATTTTTTTAAATAATTTATATCTCTATCGTGTAGAGATTTACAGTCAATTTCTTGAATGACTCTATGTAGAGTCAATATTTATTAATGTTTAAACAGATATTGACGAGCCCTTTGATATGACACCAATCTCGACTCTCTATCTCAATTGGTTCGGAGGCAGCGGATGTTTAAAGTTTGGTAACACTTTGGTAACAACGGCTTTATTTCGCCTATACTGCTCCGATTGGCTCGAGATTGGGCTCAAACTTCAGGGTTCGTTGAGCTCTACAACTACAGAAAATTTTATAATTTTCAGTGCCTGAAAAATTTCAGGTCCTGAAATTGTGTCAACGTCGTAACGGTGATATAGAAATGAAAAAGGAGTTGGGCTGATGCGAATATCGAAAATCTCAAGCTCTTGCGACCTCTGAGTCGGGCGCAATCGATGTTTTAATTTTTCCAATATGGCGGCCTGAAACGTCAATAAATGTTTGAAAGGCTGTTGCGTCGCTCTGGTGGTCGCAGAAACTCAGTGTTTGGGTTTTCGTGTTCAGCTTGGGCTATTCTTGTCTTCTGTTGCTTTTTCAGGATCCTGAAAATTTTCAGCTTGGAATTGGCTGAAAGTGCGGTAGTGGGTAGATTTTACCCGAGCTCAGATCCAAAATCGCGACTTCTCAAGTCTTTTCGTTGCCAAATGGCGGTAGTTCTAAGAAAACACAGATGGCCGCCCAACTGTCAAATGCTGACTTTGGACGTTTGTCACGCCCAAGTACCGTCAGAAAACCCGAGAGTGGTATCGGGTGAATGGGGCTGACGAGCTTGTTCCTCCAACTTGTTTTCAGGGCTGAAAATTTTTAGTGCCTGAAAGCGCCTGAAAATAGTTGCATCGGATTTTATGGCTGCTGCACTTATATGCAGCAAAAATTATTTTCTAGCAGCTCTGGATCCGGAGCTATTTAAGTTTAAAGTTGAGTAACACTTCTGAAATTTGGTAACAAAATGTTGAAATCTTCAATTTTAAAGATATCTGGCTGATGTTTGGACTTGAACAATATGAAAATAGGCCAAGGAACACGAAAATATAAGTGGAATAATTTTAAGAGTATTATTTTTATTTATTGATAAAAATAGGTAAAATTAATAGCTCCGCAACCTGAAGGCTGAAAATTTTGAAAAATACTTACATTTAAGGGTTTTGCAAGACACGCAAGAAATCGCAAGAAGACTTTGACAAATTTCAAAATTGAGAAATTTACAGGAGAAAGTCAGTACTTTCTCCTGTATTTTCAGTAAAATACAGTTTTTTGGTTGTAATAATTGCTAAAACTTACTGAAAATTTTGAAAATACTATTTTGCTGCTGAGAAAAATAGCGCGCAAAAGATAGCAGTTAAAAATTTTGAAAAATCTTATTAAGTTTTGAAATATAAGGGTGTAAAGTCTGAAACTTTACACAATTTAAAAAAATAAAGTTCTTGACCTACGTCAGTGCCGAAAGTTTCAGTCGTCTTGAATAGCTCAGGAGAGATGCTCTGCAATTTTCCAGGTGTCTGCGTCGTCTCTTCTAGGTTTTCAGTGAGGTTAAAACCACGTTGTCTGAAGCTTCATTCTGAAATAGCTCTTAGATGCGTAGCGTCCGGCTGGATCTGGTGGTGGGGGAAGGTGCACCCTCCTGGTGCCCTCAAAGTTTGTGAAGAAAATTGTGGGGTAAGCGCGCTTAATCAAGCAGCGCACGCAGTAATGTGTTTAAAAAACTGGCACTTTCCCTCTAAAATGAGGTTTTTCACGATTTTCACTAAGTTTCACAATTTTCCGGGTGAAACCGACAAATGAAAACGAAAGCGCGCACTTTTATCTATCTGATGACACTTCACTTGTTGTAATATATTGAGTAGAACCCACTTTTTTCGATTTTTAATTGCGGAGCAACTTCCAAAATGCTGCTCACTCGAGCTCGGACGGGACGCAACTGGGGTTAGGTTAGGTTAGGTTAGGTTAGGTTAGGTTAGGTTAGGTTAGGTTAGGTTAGGTTAGGTTAGGTTAGGTTAGGTTAGGTTAGGTTAGGTTAGGTTAGGTTAGGTTAGTTAGGTTAGTTGGGTTAGGTTAGGTTAGGTTAGGTTAGGTTAGGTTGGGTTAGGTTAGGTTAGGTTGGGTTGGGTTAGGTTAGGGTTAGGTTAGGTTAGGTTGGTTAGGTTGGTTAGAGTTAGGTTAGGTTGAGTTGGGTTAGGTTAGGTTGGGTTGGGTTAGGTTAGGTTAGGTTAGGTTAGGTTAGAGTTGGGTTAGGTTGGGATTGGGTTTGGTTGAGTTGAGTTGGGTTAGGTTAGGTTAGGTTAGTTAGGTTAGGTTAGGTTAGGTTAGGTTGGGTTGGGTTAGGTTGGGATTGGGTTGAGTTAGGTTAGGTTAGGTTAGGTTAGGTTAGGTTAGGTTAGGTTAGGTTAGGTTAGGTTAGGTTGGAAGTTAGGTTAGGTTAGGTTAGGTTGGGTTAGGTTAGGTTAGGTTGGGTTAGGTTAGGTTAGGTTAGGTTAGGTTGGTTGGGTTAGGTTGGGTTAGGTTAGGTTGGGTTAGGTTGGGTTGGGTTAGGTTAGGGTTAGGTTAGGTTAGGTTAGGTTAGGTTGAGTTAGGTTAGGTTAGGTTTAGGTTGGGTTGAGTTAGGTTAGGTTAGGTTAGGTTGAGTTAGGTTGGAGTTGAGTTGGAGTTAGGTTAGGTTGGGTTGGGTTAGGTTAGGTTAGGTTGGGTTAGGTTAGGTTGAGTTAGGTTAGTTAGGTTAGGTTAGGTTAGGTTAGTTAGGTTAGGTTAGGTTGGAGTTAGGTTAGAGTTAGGTTAGGTTAAGTTGGGTTAGGTTGGGATTAGTTAGGTTAGGTTAGGTTAGGTTTGATTAGGTTAGGTTGGATTTAGGGTTAGGTTAGGTTGGGATTGGGTTAGGTTAGGTTAGGTTAGGTTGAGTTGGGATTAGGTTGGGTTGGAGGTTAGGTTAGGTTAGGTTAGGTTGAGGTTGGTTGGGTTGGGTTGGGTTGGGTTAGGTTAGGTTAGGTTAGGTTGGGTTGGGTTAGGTTAGTTAGTTAGGTTAGGTTTAGGTTAGGTTAGGTTGGGTTAGGTTAGGTTGGAGTTGGGTTAGGTTGGGTTGGGATTGGTTAGGTTGGTTAGGTTAGGTTAGGTTGGGTTGGGATTAGGTTAGGTTAGGTTGAGTTGGATTGGGTTAGGTTAGGTTAGGTTAGGTTAGGTTGGGTTAGGTTAGGTTAGGTTAGGTTGGGTTAGGTTAGGTTAGGTTAGGTTAGGTTAGGTTGGAGTAGGGTTGGGTTAGGTTAGGTTAGGAGTTAGGTTAGGTTAGGTTAGGTTGGGTTAGGTTGGGTTAGGTTGGGTTAGGTTAGGTTAGGTTGGAAGTTAGGTTAGGTTAGGTTGGGTTAGGTTAGGTTGGGTTGGAGTTAGGTTAGGTTAGGTTGGGTTAGGTTAGGTTGGTTAGTTAGGTTAGGTTAGGTTGGGTTAGGTTAGGTTAGGTTGGGTTAGGTTAGGTTAGGTTAGGTTTTGGGTTAGGTTAGGTTAGGTTGTGGTTAGGTTAGGTTAGGTTATGGTTAGGTTAGGTTAGGTTGGGTTAGGTTAGGTTAGGTTAGGTTGGGATTGGGTTAGTTAGGTTAGGTTAGGTTAGGTTAGGTTAGGTTGGGTTAGGTTAGGTTAGGTTAGGTTAGGTTGGGTTAGGTTAGGTTAGGTTAGGTTAGGTTAGGTTAGGTTAGGTTAGGTTAGGTTAGGTTAGGTTAGGTTAGGTTAGGTTGGGTTGGAGTTAGGTTAGGTTAGGTTAGGTTAGGTTAGGTTGAGTTGGGTTGGGTTAGGTTAGGTTGAGTTAGGTTAGGTTAGGTTAGGTTAGGTTAGGTTGGGTTGGAGTTGGGTTAGGTTGGAGTTGGGTTAGGTTAGGTTAGGTTAGGTTGAGTTAGGTTAGGTTAGGTTAGGTTAGGTTAGGTTAGGTTAGGTTGGGTTAGGTTAGGTTAGGTTTAAGGTTAGGTTGAGTTAGGTTAGGTTAGGTTGGTTAGGTTGAGTTGGGTTGGGTTAGGTTGGGTTGAGTTGGGTTGGGTTAGGTTAGGTTGAGTTAGGTTGGGTTGAGTTGGGTTAGGTTAGGTTAGGTTAGGTTGGAGTTAGGTTAGGTTGAGTTGGGTTAGGTTGAGTTGGGATTGAGTTAGGTTGGTTAGGTTAGGTTAGGTTGGGTTAGGTTAGGTTAGGTTGGGTTAGGTTGGGTTGGAGTTAGGTTGGGTTAGGTTAGGTTGGAGGTTAGGTTAGGTTAGGTTAGGTTAGGTTGGGTTGGAGTTGGGTTGGGTTGGGTTGGGTTAGGTTAGGTTGGGTTGGGTTAGGTTGGGTTAGGTTAGGTTAGGTTAGGTTAGGTTAGGTTGGGTTGGGTTAGGTTGATTGGGTTAGGTTAGGTTAGGTTAGGTTAGGTTAGGTTGGGTTGGGTTGGATTGGGTTAGGTTAGGTTAGGTTAGGTTAGGTTAGGTTAGGTTAGGTTAGGTTAGGTTAGGTTAGGTTAGGTTGGGTTAGGTTGGGTTAGGTTGGGATTAGGTTAGGTTGAGTTAGGTTAGGTTAGGTTAGGTTAGGAGTTAGGTTAGGTTAGGTTAGGTTAGGTTGGAATTGGGTTGGGTTAGGTTGGGTTGGGTTGGGTTAGGTTAGGTTGGGTTAGGTTGGTTAGGTTAGGTTGGGTTGGGTTGGGTTGGGTTAGGTTGGGTTAGGTTGGGTTAGGTTAGGTTAGTTGGGGTTAGGTTAGGTTAGGTTAGGTTAGGTTAGGTTAGGTTAGGTTAGGTTGGGTTAGGTTAGGTTAGTTAGGTTAGGTTGGGATTGGGTTAGGTTAGGTTAGGTTAGGTTAGGTTAGGTTAGGTTAGGTTAGGTTAGGTTAGGTTAGGTTAGGGTTGGGTTAGGTTGGGTTAGGTTGGTTAGGTTAGGTTAGTTGGTTAGGTTAGGTTGGGTTGGGTTGGAGTTAGGTTGGGTTAGGTTGGGGTTAGGTTAGGTTGAGTTAGGTTAGGTTGGGTTAGGTTAGGTTAGGTTAGGTTGGGTTGGGTTAGGTTAGGTTGGGTTAGGTTAGGTTGGAGTTAGGTTAGGTTGGGTTGGGTTGGGTTGGGTTAGGTTAGGTTAGGTTAGGTTGGGATTGGGTTGAGTTAGGTTAGGTTTAGGTTGAGTTAGGGTTAGGTTGAGTTGGGTTAGGTTAGGTTAGGTTAGGTTAGGTTAGGTTGGAGGTTAGGTTAGGTTAGGTTAGGTTGGGTTAGGTTAGGTTGGGTTAGAGTTAGGTTGGGTTGGGTTAGGTTAGGTTGGGTTAGGTTGGGTTGGGTTAGGTTGGGTTAGGTTAGGTTGGGTTAGGTTGAGTTAGGTTGGAGTTGAGGTTGGGTTAGGTTGGGTTGGGTTAGGTTGGAGGTTGGGGTTGAGTTAGGTTAGGTTAGGTTAGGTTAGGTTGGGATTGGAGTTAGGTTAGGTTGGGTTAGGTTAGGTTGGGTTGAGTTAGGTTAGGTTGGGTTGGGTTAGGTTAGGTTGGGTTAGGTTGGGGTTAGGTTGGGTTGGGATTAGGTTAGGTTGGGTTGGGATTAGGTTGGGTTAGGTTAGGTTGGGTTAGGTTAGGTTAGGTTAGGTTAGGTTAGGTTAGGTTAGGTTGGGTTAGGTTGGGTTAGGTTAGGTTAGGTTGGAGTTGGGTTAGGTTAGGTTAGGTTAGGTTGGGTTAGGTTGGAGTTGGGTTAGGTTAGGTTAGGTTGGGTTAGGTTAGGTTGGGATTAGGTTAGGTTAGGTTGGGTTAGGTTGGGTTAGGTTGGGTTAGTTAGGTTAGGTTAGGTTGAGTTAGGTTAGGTTAGGTTAGGTTAGGTTAGGTTGGGTTGGGTTGAGTTGAGTTAGGTTGGGTTAGGTTGGGTTAGGTTAGGTTAGGTTGGGTTAGGTTAGGTTAGGTTGGGTTGGGTTAGGTTAGGTTAGGTTAGGTTGGGTTAGGTTAGGTTAGGTTGGTTGAGTTGGAGTTAGGTTAGGTTGGGTTAGGTTGGGTTAGGTTGAGTTGGGTTAGGTTAGTTGGGTTAGGTTAGGTTAGGTTAGGTTAGGTTAGGTTAGGTTGGAGTTAGGTTAGGTTGATTGAGTTGGGTTGAGTTGAGTTAGGTTAGGTTGGGTTAGGTTAGGTTGGGTTGAGTTGGGTTAGGTTGGGATTAGGTTGGGTTGGGTTAGGTTGGGTTAGGTTGGGTTAGGTTAGGTTAGGTTAGGTTGGGTTAGGTTAGGTTAGGTTAGGTTAGGTTGGGATTGGGTTGGGTTAGGTTGGGTTAGTTAGGTTAGGTTAGGTTGGGTTAGGAGTTAGGTTGGGTTAGGTTAGGTTAGGTTAGGTTGAGTTGGGTTAGGTTGGGTTAGGTTAGGAATTGGGTTAGGTTGGGTTAGGTTGGGTTAGGTTAGGTTGGTTAGGTTAGGTTAGGTTAGGTTAGGTTGGGTTAGGTTGAGTTAGGTTGGGTTAGGTTGGGTTAGGTTAGGTTAGGTTAGGTTAGGTTGGGTTGGGTTAGGTTAGGTTAGGTTAGGTTAGGTTAGGTTGGGTTGGGTTAGGTTAGGTTAGGTTGGGTTAGGTTAGGTTAGGTTAGGTTAGGTTGGGTTGGAGTTGGAGTTGGGTTGGAGTTAGGTTAGGATTGGGTTGGGTTGAGTTAGGTTAGGTTGGGTTAGGTTAGGTTAGGTTAGGTTAGGTTAGGTTAGGTTAGGTTAGGTTAGGTTAGGTTAGGTTAGGTTGAGTTAGGTTGGGTTAGGTTAGGTTGGGTTGGGTTAGGTTGGGTTGGGTTGGAGGTTGGGTTGGGTTGAGTTGGGTTAGGTTAGGAGGTTGGGTTAGGTTAGGTTGGGTTGGGTTGGGTTAGGTTGGGTTAGGTTGAGTTAGGTTGAGTTAGGTTAGGTTGGGTTAGGTTAGGTTGGGTTAGGTTAGGTTAGGTTGGGATTGGGATTAGGTTAGGTTGGAGGTTAGGTTGGGTTAGGTTAGGTTAGGTTGGGTTGGAGTTAGGTTGGGTTGGGTTTAGGTTAGGTTAGGTTAGGTTGGGTTGGGTTAGGTTAGGTTGGGTTAGGTTGGGTTAGAGTTGGGTTAGGTTAGGTTAGGTTAGGTTAGGTTGGGTTAGGTTGGGTTAGGTTGAGTTAGGTTGGGTTAGGTTGGGTTAGTTGGGTTGAGTTAGGTTAGGTTGGGTTGGGTTAGTTAGGTTGAGTTAGGTTGGGTTGAGTTGGGTTAGTTAGTTAGGTTGGGTTGGGTTGGGTTGAGTTAGGTTAGGTTGAGTTGGGTTGGGTTAGGTTGGGTTAGGTTAGGTTAGGTTAGGTTAGGTTAGGTTGGGTTAGGTTAGGTTGGGTTAGGTTGAGTTAGGTTAGGTTAGGTTAGGTTGGGTTAGGTTAGGTTAGGTTGGGATTTAGGTTAGGTTAGGTTAGGTTGGGTTGGAGTTAGGTTAGGTTAGGTTAGGTTGGGTTAGGTTGAGTTGGGATTGGGTTAGGTTAGGTTAGGTTAGGTTAGGTTGGGTTAGGTTAGGTTAGAGTTGGGTTAGGTTAGGTTAGGTTGGAGTTAGGTTAGGTTAGGTTAGGTTAGGTTAGGTTAGGTTAGGTTGGGTTAGGTTAGGTTAGGTTAGGTTAGGTTAGGTTGGATTAGGTTGGGATTGGGTTAGGTTAGGTTAGGTTAGGTTGGGTTAGGTTAGGTTAGGTTGGGTTGAGTTGGAGTTAGGTTAGGTTAGGTTAGGTTAGGTTGGGTTGGGTTAGGTTAGGTTAGGTTAGGTTAGGTTAGGTTGGGTTAGGTTAGGTTAGGTTGGGATTGAGTTAGGTTAGGTTAGGTTAGGTTAGGTTAGGTTAGGTTGGGTTAGGTTAGGTTAGGTTAGGTTAGGTTGGGTTAGGTTGGGTTAGGTTAGGTTAGGTTGGGTTAGGTTGGGTTAGGTTAGGTTGGGTTAGGTTAGGTTAGGTTGGGATTAGGTTAGGTTAGGTTGGGTTAGGTTAGGTTAGGTTAGGTTAGGTTAGGTTAGGTTAGGTTAGGTTAGGTTAGGTTGGGTTGGAGTTGTTAGGTTAGGTTAGGTTTTTTTTTTTTTTTTTGTTTTGCCACTTTTCCTCTGACATGGTGGTCAGAGACTTTTAAGCTCAACTCGGACTTCGACGACTCTTTTTATTTTATTACATAGTCCTTTATCGGATGTTGCTGGATCAGGGCTCCGGGTTTTAAGTTCAGAGCCCTGGGTTCCTCACTAACATACACTGTTAGATAGGTTGGGTTAGTTTTATTAGCTTTACAATTTTTATTTTATTACAATTCTTATCATATGTTATATTAGTTTCCTTAATCTTATATAATCTTATTTTTATTACAAGTTTTTTGGTAAGACTGATTCTTATTGCTTATAAATAGTACATATTGGAACAATATGCAAATTTATAATTTTCTTAACCATTAAATTCTTATTTTAAGCTAGCTTATTTCGTATACCTATTGTACATCACTCAGTATATACACACATATACTTAACTATTTGGTTATATTTCTTAGATTGACATCTTTTGCGATTTCTAAGCAGAATTTTATGAATTTAATCCTATTTTTCTTACTGTCCATTATTTCTGATAACATATTTCTATTGAGTTTTCCTTCTATTTCTGTTTCTAAATCAAAACGTTTTAACGCATATTTCGGACAATCTAATATTAGGTGCTCTACATTTTCCTCTTTTAGGGGATCGCAAACACAAGCAGGGGAATCTTTTAATTTAAATCTGTGCAGGTACGCTGAGAAGCCGCCATGTCCCGTTAGGATCTGCACTAATTTTGGTAACTTTACCTCCCCAATGTTTTATCTATAGTTGCATCCGGAAGAAACATCCTCGTTACGGCAGCGGTGCTGCCTTGACTATATCGATCGTTCCATTCCAGCAGGGTCTCTATTCTTATCAGTCTCTTAATAAATGATATCAGGCACTTATCGTAGTCCGGCGCAGTCTTCTTGTGTAACGCTGCTTGTTTGGCCAGTTCGTCAGCCCGCTCATTCCCGACCGCTCCCATGTGCTCTGATCCAGAACATACGTACTGTTTTTCCTTGTTCCTTGATGGTCGACAGTTTTTACGTATGCTCTGCACTATGGGTGAAATGAGTCCCAGTTTTGTAAGGTCTCTAGTGCTGACCTCGAATCACTCAGTATGTTCGTGACTTCGTTATTTTTAGAGACTACCTCCGCTGTGGCTTCGTAGAGTGCATAAAGTTCCGCTTGGTAGACGGAGCAATACGATTCGAGCTTAAACTTCTTGGCCCTGGTTTCCCTGCCGTCTTCCCAATATGAGAATGCAGCTCCTACCTTGCCTTCGATTTTGCTCCCGTCTGTGTAGATTTGGCTGCCTTTTATGTTGTAGCTAGTGATGGTATCGGGCTCTGTATCTTCCAGACACTCGTACGATACGTCCGCTATTTTTGCAGGATGTTGAGCCTTCAGAAAGCATACTCTTCCCTCAGTTCTCTTCCACCTATGGCGGCTTGTGGCTTTCCTCTCCTTGCTTCATAAAGTGCTAACATGATAGGCTCGATGCATGCAATGTAGATCGTCCTAATTATTTCTGGATTCAGCCCCCAAGTTATTTTCGCGGCCTTTGCTAGTTGTTTATACAAATTAGCTGCTTTTCGACACACCAATGCTACGTGTTTATGGAAAGTAAGCTTTTTGTCGATAGTCAAGCCCAGGATTTTGATGTCGTCGACGATGTCAATTGCCGTGCCCCCCATCAGTAAGCGTGGTGTGTCGAACTTCAGCTTTTTTGTTATGACCATTGCAAACGTTTTATGTGGGGCGAATCTCAACTTGTTCTTTTGTCCCCATTTGTGGATATACTCCAGGGCACCGTTTGCCTGCTCTTCTATGGTTGCCGCGGTTTCTCCAGAGAAGACGAGCACCACATCGTCGGCGAATGCCTGGGAGTATACACCATTTTTCTCCAGCCCATCCAACAGTGGGTCCAACAATAGATTCCAAAATGTGGGACCCGCTATCGAGCCCTGCACGCATCCTTTCGTTGTGTCTTTTATATATTCCTCGCCCGCGTACCGCACTCGGACTTTCCTGTCCTTCAGGTAACTGTTTACTAACCTCCGTAGGTTTTGTGGACAGCGCTTCTCCGCCAGTCGACATCTTACCGCCGGCCACCAAGCGCTGTCGAATGCCCCTTCGATGTCCAGGGACACTACCACGGAGATGAGTTTACGTTGGACGTTCTCCTTTATATGTTGGATTAGGTCATATAAGGAGTCCTCTGTGCTCCTCTGCGGGACGAAACCATACTGTCTCGGGTTTGCTTTGGGGAGTGTGATGGCTCAGGCATTTGTTGCATATTCGAGGAAAACTTAAATCCAGTAATATGGCCTCCGCACAGATATCAGCCGTAAATCCATCGAGACCGGGGGCCTTTTTAGGATTGAAACTTGCCATGGCGTGTCTTAGCTCCGACTTCGTGAAAGGTGTGTCCTGGCGATCGTTGGGTAATGGTTCCTCTGAGAGTTCGGCATTCTGTCTTATGATTTGGTGGTCTATATCGTCGGTTACTGGGCTGTCTTCCGGGAAGAACGTTTCTGCCAACAGCTGTGCTGACTTTGTTGGCTCTACTAATACTCCTTCTTTCACCAGGGGTTGGTCCTCGTAGGGTGTAGAAGTTCTACGTATGACCCTGTAGGCTCCGTCCCACACACTCTCGCGGTCCTGCTTTGTACAAAAGTCTTTCCAGCTGCTTGTCTGTGCTTCTACAGCTATCTTCATACGTTGTTTTGGCATCAAGATATTCCTGGACCACCCATTCCCGTCGTCGGGAGCTGCGCAAGATATACGTCTCTTTTTGGTGTTCATGTCGTTTTTAAGCCCCTCAGCTCCTCACTCCACCAGCAGTCTAACTTTCGGATTGGATTTAATTTTCGGTATTGTCTCTCCACATGTTTCAGTTACGCTGTCTGTATATAAGTTGACTATGTTTTCTAATTGGTCTATTGTCGTAATTTTGTCTATTTCTTTTGTATTTATGTTATTATTTCTAAATTTGGTTTTTAGTATTGTGCGAAATTTATCAGTCTGCTTTCTTAGTGTTATATAATCTTGTTGTCTTCTTTCTTCTGTGGGTGGTATTTTTGTGGTTTAATACTGAATGTGATGGAGTTGTGATCGGAACTGGTCAGGCTCTTATCGACTCTCCAGTCATGTATTGTGCAAACAGCTCCTCCGAGCACACAGTGATGTCCACATGACTCTGGAATCTTTTTCCCCTCTGATTGTGTCGAAGGTAGGTTCGGTTCCGGTGTTCAATATATGGAGTCCATTTCTTCTAGAGCTCCGGCCATGGTTTCGCCTCTGTGGTCTTCTGACACGCTACCATGGGCTCCATGCATTGACGTCCCCTCCGATTAGTATATTCTTTACTTTGAGTTTCTCCACAATTTTTTGATCTCTTCTAAATATGGCTCTATAGGCAATTGGTCTTCTAGATAGATGGAGATGACACCTATTTCCCATTTCTCTGTTTTGATTTTTGCCACTGCCAGGTTTTCAGTCGTAGAGTAGGCTGCTCTAGTACTGTTAGACTGTCATCAAATACTATGATGGCCGATTTGACAGTTTGTCCTATTTTGGGCGCGTTGAATGATTCGGGTCCCAGTAAAACATTTTAGCTCCCAGTTGCGCCTACATATGGTTCTTGAACCAGTGCAAAGCAAGCCTTTCTCTTTGCCTCGATTATTGGCTCCTGTGTGGTTTCTTTCTCTGCAAATTTGCTTGTATGACCTTATACGTGCAAGGCTCGGAAGAGTCCTGGTTTGATGTACCTATAGTTAAATCCGAGTCCACCTTAGCAGTACGCTACAGTTGACCTCGCCAGGAATCCATTTTTTCGGACTGGACAGCTTGAGTCGAAGGCATTATGCTGCAGCTGGTCTAGGTTGGCATGTTTGCAGTTTTGCATGAAGGTGGTACGTCTGCCAGCCATTCCACCAGATCCGCGCGTGTGGTCCCCACCATGACTACAGAAGTCAGCTGTTTCCTTACAGAACCTTCATATGGCCGTAGCCAAGGCAACGCGTGCATTGAACGAGAGGAGTTTGGTCTTCGACTCGCACTCTCGCCAGGTCAAGTGCACTCGTTCCGTCTCAACCAGCCGCTGCCATAATATGGGGAGACTTGCAAAATGACATGGTTTTGGGTGGGATTCCTGGTCCTTCTGCGATATTTCACTGTAACGCGATTGTCTTCCGTGGCAATATCTTTAAATATGTGGCCGTTCTGAGTCTTCAGTGACGTTACCACTTGCTCATCCGTGAGGTACGACATGGTGTCCTTTATGATGACGAGAGGGTCCTTGTTTCTAAGTTCTTCCACTGTAGGTTTTCTCAGCCTCTCTAATCCGCTTTGACACTTTAGATAACTCCTCCCTTGAGCTACAACCAACTACCCTTCTGGTCTTTGGCTTTGCGTACCTATCGACCTTTATACCTTTGTTATTTGCATCTACTGCAGATCTTATTTTCTCTAATACCTCACCCTAGTGTCCTTTTCGATCGTCGAGGACACTACGATGGATGTAGTGGTGGCTGTCTCGGTTTAGGTTTTACGCTTCCCGATGCTATTTGTGCGTATGTCACTTTGGTGAGGTCCATAGGGTGGTTTTGAGTTGGTCCATAGGGTTTTGGTATTTAGGTTGCATTCTCCTGTTGCCTCCTTATGTTGTTGGAGGTCTCAATAAGTTTGTTCACAAGGTCACTAGGTGGTTGGTTGTTCGGACCTGTTGTTGGTGTATTTGTCGTGCCTTTTCAAGGAGTTTCTTGCTATCGATCTGGATTATGTCCATCTTTCCGATCACGTCGAAACTGATCATGTCTCTTATGCCTTTGACTCCTTTGGCTATTCTGCAATCGAATGTAACGTCCATATTCTTCAAGACAGATGTCATTTCTTGCAGTTGCTTGTGCTCCGTCTCTTTTGCAAGTGCCTCATTCATACATGCTTTCATTTTCTCAATTTCTAGTCTCTGCTTTTGGGCGGCCTCTTGGTATTCAGGACGCATTCATATAAGCCTGTGAGTTTGTTTATGACGGACTCTTTAGTTGTTAATTTTGACTGCTCAGTTGTGTTTTAGCTTCCTGGTAAATCTGTTAGATTTACGCGAAAGCGATTCTGGGGAAGTACCGCCGGCTGATGTGTTTGTGGCTGATTTTGGCGTCGTTCCTGTTTTCGTTGTTTGTGGTTGTGATGAACCAAAAATCCAGTCGTAGGCCCCATGCGGGGCGTGTGTTTTTGTGTGGTGGACATGATCGATCTTCTCAATGTACCTCACAGAGTCAGAATACTATGATAATAATAAAAATGTTGTCAAATCTAATCCCGTAAGAAAGAAGCAGAGTCTTAATAAACTAAATTGTCAAATATAGTTAAAACTAAAATTTAAGCTCTATGTAGAGCCGTATCCATCAAATGATTGTATATAAGTATTGGCACTGCCAACGTCAGAACAAAAAGCAGAAATAAAAAAAAATTTTTTTCATAACCAATTGTTTAGAGAGTTATGAGTTTTGATTGTACGGCTCTATGTAGAGACAATTGTTGGTTTTCAAAGATAGCCCTTGTTGCGGCCTTTTCTTGATACCTCGCACGTTTCCTATCTAAGTGGTTCGGAAATGAGCAAGAAACAAATTTCCAAGATGGCCGTGAAAAATGTTTCTAATTTGTTTCTTGGTCCTATTTTAGTGGCCCAATTTTGCTGGGAGTCAGCTCTATTTTTGTCTCTCGAGGCTAACCAGCAAGACCAAAATTAATTTCTAGGACCTGAAAATTTCAGCGTCGGATTCTCCTGAAAAGGGTTGTCTAGATGAGAGGCATCACAGCCCAAAACCGAAGGAATTATTTCTCTACGACCACCCGTCTAGAAATGGCGGTCGTTTTGGCAACCAAGATGGCCGCCGAACTGTCAAACTCCGGCGTGAAAGTGACGTAGCGCCGGTTATAGAATCGTAGAGAGTTGGGGTTGGACGGTGATGTAACTTCGCTTAAGGTATGTATCCTGGTTTCAGGCGAAAAGAGTTCAGCGCCTGAAAACTTTAATTCCTGAAATAATGTCCGAATCGCTAGAAGACGCTCCCACAGCCAAAGCCGAAGAATTACTTCTCACGACCACCGTCTAAAATGGCGGTCGTTCTGGAAAAAACAAAATGGCCGCCGACTGTCAAACTCCGGCGTGAAAGTGACGTAGCGCCGGTTCTAGAAGTCGTAGAAAGTTGGGGTTTGGACTGTAAGTATGGCTTCGCTTGGGTATCTATCCTGGTTCAGGCGAATATAAGTTCAGCTGCCTGAAAACACTCAAACTCGTAATAATTGTCCGAATAGTCTGACTCACTGGTATGTTCTTCTAATAAGCGCGCATTTGACTGCAAGGTCAAAAATCCGCGCGCCAGGTCAGGTGTCAGCAGTGGGCTTCAAAGGTACAATTTTCAAAACCTCCACCAGAATCTAGAGTTTCAACGGAAAATTCTGGTCGATGTGTCATTTTCTTCAACCACGTAGCTGTCTTCGCCATGAAAAGCAGGTCTAAAACCATCCGCACGCCTCGGATATGTCTGCACGTTTTCAGAAACCACGTGGGTTTTTCACAAAGTAAGATATTTCATAATTGTGACGGTAGAAAAAATCTGTTTTGCACAAATGTCGAGCATGATGCCCACAAAATGGGAGTATAAAAATAGTAGGTCGTCGCTTTGGTTTTGCAGCGCACGCAAGTTTATGTTTTGAATTTAAGTTTTTAACCTAAAACTCACTGTTTGGTGTATAACTTTGCCACTGCAATCCTTGAGAAACAGCACTTGGTCACACGCGTGCGGAACACTATTACGCACGCACTGATGCTACTTTCAAGTTAATCCGATCACTATTTCTATTTATTTTGGATTTTTGCTGCGGAGCAGTTTCGAAAAGATGCTTCACGGCGACGGGAGGCGCGAGCTGTTAGGTTAGGTTAGGTTAGGTTAGGTTAGGTTAGGTTAGGTTGGGTTAGGTTAGGTTAGGTTAGGTTAGGTTGGGTTAGGTTAGGATTAGGTTAGGTTAGGTTAGGTTAGGTTAGGTTAGGTTAGGTTAGGTTGGGATTAGGTTAGGTTAGGTTAGGTTAGGTTAGGTTAGTTAGGTTGGGTTAGGTTAGGTTAGGTTAGGTTGGGTTAGGTTAGTTGGGTTGGGTTGGGTTAGTTGGGTTAGGTTAGGTTAGGTTGGGTTAGGTTAGGTTAGGTTGGGATTAGGTTAGGTTAGGTTAGGTTAGGTTGGGATTGGGTTAGGTTAGGTTAGGTTGGGTTGGAGTTAGGTTAGGTTAGGTTGGGATTAGGTTAGGTTAGGTTAGGTTAGGTTAGGTTAGGTTAGGTTGGGATTAGGATTAGGTTAGGTTGGGTTAGGTTAGGTTAGGTTAGGTTGGGATTGGGTTGGGTTAGGTTAGGTTAGGTTAGGTTAGGTTAGGTTAGGTTAGGTTAGGTTAGGTTAGGTTAGGTTAGGTTGGGTTAGGTTGGGATTAGGGTTAGGTTGGGTTAGGTTGGGTTAGGTTGGGTTAGGTTGAGTTGGTTGAGGTTAGGAGGTTGAATTTAGGTTGGGTTGAGTTAGGTTAGGTTAGGTTGGGTTGAGTTAGGTTGGGGTTAGGTTGGGATTAGGTTAGGTTAGGTTAGGTTAGGTTAGGTTAGGTTAGGTTAGGGTTAGGTTGGGTTAGGTTAGGTTAGGTTAGGTTAGGTTAGGTTAGGTTGGTTGGGGTTAGGTTAGGTTAGGTTAGTTAGGTTAGGTTAGGTTAGGTTAGGTTAGAGTTGGGTTAGGTTAGGTTAGGTTGGGTTAGGTTAGGTTAGGTTAGGTTAGGTTGAGTTGGGTTAGGTTAGGTTGGGTTTAGGTTAGGTTGAGTTAGGTTAGGTTAGGTTAGGGGTTGGGTTAGGTTAGGTTAGGTTGGGTTAGGTTAGGTTAGGTTAGGTTGGGTTAGGTTAGGTTAGGTTAGGTTAGGTTGAGTTAGGTTAGGTTAGGTTGGGTTTAGGTTGGAAGTTGGGTTAGGTTAGGTTAGGTTGGGTTAGGTTAGGTTAGGTTAGGTTAGGTTAGGTTAGGTTAGGTTAGGTTAGGTTAAGATTGGGTTAGGTTAGGTTGGGATTGGGTTAGGTTAGGTTAGGTTGGGTTAGGTTAGGTTAGGTTAGGTTAGGTTAGGTTGGGATTGGGTTAGGTTGGGTTAGGTTAGGTTAGGTTAGGTTAGGTTTAAGTTAGGTTGATTGAGTTAGGTTGGGTTAGGTTAGGTTAGGTTAGGTTGGGTTGGAGTTAGGTTAGGTTGGGATTGGTTAGGTTAGGTTAGGTTAGGTTAGGTTAGGTTAGGTTAGGTTAGGTTAGGTTGGGTTAGGTTAGGTTAGGTTAGGTTAGGTTAGGTTAGGTTAGGTTGGGTTAGTTAGGTTAGGTTAGGTTGGGTTAGGTTAGGTTGGGATTAGGTTAGGTTAGGTTAGGTTGGAGTTAGGTTGGGATTAGGTTTTAGGTTAGGTTAGGTTAGGTTAGGTTAGGTTGGGATTGGGTTGATTGGGTTAGGTTGATTGGGTTAGGTTAGGTTGGGTTAGGTTAGGTTAGGTTGGGTTAGGTTAGGTTAGGTTAGGTTGAAGTTGGGTTGGGTTAGGTTAGGTTAGGTTAGGTTAGGTTAGGTTAGGTTAGGTTAGGTTAGGTTAGGTTAGGTTAGGTTGGGTTAGGTTAGGTTAGGTTGGGTTAGGTTAGGTTAGGTTAGGTTGGTTAAGTTTAGGTTAGGTTGGAAGTTGGAGAGTTAGGTTAGGTTGGGGTTAGGTTAGAGTTAGGTTAGGTT